>PVJI01002783.1:0-20416 GCA_004026765.1 Micronycteris hirsuta | reverse complement strand
ATGGTTGCCTCTCACATGGCCCTCACTGGGACCTGGTCTGCAACCTAGGCATGTGCCCTGACTGGGAATCGAACCGGGACAGTCTGGTTCCCAGCCCGTGCTCAATCCACTGAGCTACACTAGCCAGGGCACCCCAGTATCTTAATCTCTGTGGTTAAGCAGAGGGCTCCGTTTGACGATGTTTCTGCATGCTAACACTGCATCCCAGGAAGTTTGTATTCTGCATGTTCTACAAAGTAGGAACTGCGCAGATGGTGGGGGTTAGTAGCCCAGGCAGGTCAGATGGATGAAAGTAACAGCTGGAGCCAAGTGGTTGCTGATCCCGTTTGGGCAGCATCTGGGGGCGGTTGTGACCGTTTTCCCCACAGCTGGCAGGTGGGAGCGCGGCCCTCCCGAGGGCAGCAGCTGCTGTCCCTGAGAGGTTTTGTGCAGCCGCCTGGACTGCCTGTGTCAAACCGAGGTTTCGGGGCGGGGGGTGGCATAATCTGTTGATGTTGAGGGTCGGATACAGTTTTATTACCTTTATCGTAGTCATGGTTACGTTTAATTACAGTATTCTTAATTTGATAGTAAGTCTTGGAGATTAATTTAATTTTGTACTTTTGACATTTTTTTTAGTTACGGAAAAATGGTCTGAGGAAAAACGGTATTTTGAAAAATGGCCTGATCTGTGACTTCAAGTTTGGACCCTGGAAAAACTGCACTTTCAGGCCCGCGGTCGAGAACGAGGACTCGGAGACGAGCAGCAGCGACACGTCGGACGACGACGACGTGTGAGCTGCGGCCCCGCCGGCCAGCGCGCGTCTCACGCGGGGCGCGGGCGATCGCAGGACGGAGAACTGTCCCTGACGTAGTGAGACACCCCAGTAGAGGACAGTTCGGGGGGGACTTCAAGACGAAGAAAACCAAGAGTCGTGTCGGGCCGCGTCGAGCACGACTCTACGTGGGTTTGGGGACCGAGGACGCCGGCTGACCGGCACTGGCCCCTCCGTCGCCGCCGCGTTTCTCTGACTAGCAATGTGACGATGTAACAGATGAGAGTTTCTCATTTAATAATAAAAAATTGTGTAATGTTTTGCAAAGCTTCTGTCTTAAAATGTCCAGGTCTTAAGAAAAAAGGCAGCTTACACTGCTTTGCTTGCAGAGCTGTGTCTTTCCCGTGCAGTGGAAAACCCCCGAGTCCCTCCGTGCACCCCCGCCCCCAAAGGACACTGTAGCATGTTGGCTAAAACTGGAGCAGAGTGCACCGGCACAGGGACTTCCTGACCCGCTGTCACACGGGTCACCTCTGTCAGATACGTTGCTCTCCGGCCCTCCGTGGTTCGGTAAATGTCACGGGAAGACTGGCCACGTTCTCTTCCAGGTGTCGCGAGGTGACTTTCAAGAGCTTTGTTTGGATATGTTGTCAGACCAGGATTTTCAGAGTTGATGGAGAGGTGTTGTGGGAAGACTTATTTTGATAAATTATTACACGTGCAGACAAACTGACCACACTGACTGGGCCTGTCCGCAACATGGAAAATAAACTGGATTTTCAGAGCGCTGTCGTTCTGTCGTGTTCACGCTGTCGGTCTGTCCACACAGCGCGCGTCATTCGCGGAAGGAAACCAGCTTACAGTGTTAGAGATGGCGGTCACTTTCTGAGCTTGGGCAGAACGGGTTGGAGAGCAGCCTTTCTGTATCCACGGCATTAACACGCCTGTTGCTTGAGTGACGGTCAGACTACCTGTTTTCATTCGCACATTGACTTTAGAATCGCTTGTTTCACTGCTGACCGGAAGAGTAGTCTGTCTCTGTACATTTGTATTTTGGTTTTTTGGGTTTTGTTCACCCACATTTGCTTTAGCACCCCACTCCTGTGTTTAAGTGCATTCTAATTGTAGAGGGCATGTCAGAGCAGAAATGTTACAGGTTTTACGTCCCATTGTGTTATCGCCAGTTTTAAAAAAAAAAAAAAAACCCACAAAACTATGGTCTCAGAAGAACTTCGAGTTCAACATCCTTTGTAGACTGCCCTGTTTTTACTAGAAGCCGTAACTATGCGTTTGCCCCGAGTGCTGGTGATGGGGAGACTGAAGTCAGTTTCATCCCTGGGACTTACCGGGCGAGCTGTGCTTGTCCCACTTCTGAATGAGGGGAGCGTCTGCCACCCCAGGGGCTCCAGGGCGCGTCCTCGGGCTCCCACAACGCTGTCTGTGCCGTGGGCTGGCGCCCTCCGGCCACCCGATGAATGGGACCCTTCAAGCGCAAACTGCGTTTGCTGACATTTAAACCCGACCTATCTGAACCGCTTTCAGAAAGGATTTTGTGATTTTTTATTTTATTCCTAGTGCCTTCTACCTTGCACTCGGATGTTTCTTTTTCTCCCTAATTCCCGTTTCTCAGCAGCTAAGGAATTGTGCGTTCACGCCTTGCGATGTGAATGTGTTCAGCCCGTAAGCGTGGCGAGCACAGTGCCAGGCCACTTTTGCAGGTGAGAGGAGAGCGCTCGGCTTGGCCGTGGAGGGGTGGGGGGTACATGGGTGTCTGGAGCTGTTCAAGCTCAGCGTAGTTTCAATGTGGCCGTACTGCTCGGAGGAAGCCCACAAGTCCTCAGACCAGCTAAATGGGCATCGCGTGCGGAAATGCCGAGCTCCGAAACAGGCCACGATGTCCGGGATGAAGCACTTCGGGCGTTACATTCCGTTTCTTGGCAGCAATTTAGTTTTTACAGAACGCTTTGTTAAGGCATAAGTTGACATGAACTACACGCTTAAAGCATGTAGTCTGGTGAACTCGGACCTGTGACACGCGGCTGTGGTCAAGGCCGTGCTGTGTGCGTCGCCTTGGCAGGGTTTCGATTCTTCATCCTTCCTGCCTCCTGCCGCCTACCCGCAGCAGTAGGCTTAAAGTAGCACTTCAAAACTTGTGTTTTACTCGTTTAATATTAAAATAAGGATTAGAGTACTTCTTTCATAGATGTATTCCTATTAAAGTTGAAGTAAACAGAGATGTGTTAACTTCACGGCGATCGGTCGATTTGATAGTACCAGATCTCTGTTAATAACATCCAGGATGTTGAAGGGCCTGGTACCAACGCAGAGACTTCGTCCTTCCGATAGTGCCCACATGCACTGGGGGAGCTGTGGGCTGTGGTACCTAAGAAGTTCAGGTTTAGGGAGACGTCATAAACTGCTCGTTTGGGGCCCTCCCCACCGTGATTCAGCATAAGCTCACGGCCAGGTTCCACTCGATGCTCCGGTTGTCTGCCTGCTGTGTTGTCGCCGGAGCACGGGAGGCTTTGCAGAGGGAGGGCTCCTGGTGTGCGCCCTGGGTGTGTAGCAGGCATGCCGCAGATCTCAGCTCCTGTCCCAGCCGCCTCTGACGCTGCGTTGCTCTGGCTGCAGGTCACACGTGCCTTACACGGCAGGCGCGGCTCTGAACGTCGTGGCACAAAGCGGCTGGCTGAGCGCTCGGCGTGAACTTGGACAGGGCGGTGTTTGTCTCGGCGTTTAATCGTGAACGGAGGTTACCGGATTCCTGAAATGCAGGTCGACTGGAAGTTCTGTTTTTGTGAGCTAGTCCCAAAGACAGGTTCAGCGATTTCCGACCTTTCAGGGAGACTTGTCCCCAGCAGCGACAGCTCCGCTTGCTGCCGGGCGGGACTGGCGCCTCTGAGCTGGAGCGGGACTTGGCTTTCTTCACTCTTCGTTCTTGAGGCTTTTCCCTTTCCTGGGAGGCTGGCAGTGGACCGAGGTGATGGACTGAGAGTTCAGGTGAGGGGGAGGTGGCTTCTTCAGCTGCTCACCCTGAAACGGGCGCCAAGCCGCAACCTCGTGGACACAGCTGCTGTGCTCGGCGCTGCGGCGTCTTGATGGTTAGAGCACGCCCTTCCGGGGGTGGGGCGGGGGCTCCTGGTGTCGCCACGGCCTTCAGACCACGTCAGGGTGGCTCTCACGCAGGACGGGCAGCCCAGCGGCCGATGAGCCCGGTCAGGTTTCTGAGTAGTGAGTATTAGGAGCCGGTGCTTTGTAAGAAGTTGATTTGGTGAGGTGGAAAAGTAGCGACCTTTTTTTTTGTTGGGGGAATAGTGTTTTCCCCTAAATCTGGGCGTGTGTCCTGGCAGTTTAGCAGATTCTGTTCTGGGGGCATCGTTACAAAGTGAGTCCTACCCAGCAGAGGAGATACACCTGGGCCCTGCGAGACGTGAGGGTGGGGACCACCCCGCGTCTGCGGAGGCTCTGGCCCCCTGCCAGCCTGCCCGCGTCTCCCTTCAGGCCTCTCTCTGTTGGGCATGGGCGCGCTCTCCGTAGTGGGCGGGGAGTCAGCGCCCTGGCTGTGCTGGCTCGGCATGGAAGCGGCTGCAGACCGCACGGACGTGAGCCCTGGCCATGTCCGGTGAGCCCGCGGGGTGCCCGCCCTGGTCTGGAGCCTGAGGGCCGCCGCCTTTGGGGTCTTCAGTGAACGATGGGGCTGGTGTTTGATCTTTACGCCGCTACCCGGCTAAGTTTTCTGTCTTGCTAAATGTACAACTTCTAAGAAAATACTTTCCCTTTTTTGTAAACATGACTGAAACCCACAGGATTACTGGGATAAGGTAAGAGAGAGGCGGCCTGAGTCACGCGGAAAGACACACCCACCCAGCGATGCGACGCAAGTGGAGACTTCCGGAGAAGACGGGGAACTCGCACGTGGAAGCGGTTTTTAAAGGACAGACCTGCAAGTCTCCTGAAGGGCATGGAGGACTTTTCCCCGATTCCTGTCCTCTGCCGGCGTTCTCTGCTTTGTGGGCGAGAGAAGACCGTGTCTTTCCCATCCTCGGCTGGGCTGTGCCAGCCATCCCAGGGACCTTTTATTTCAAAGGAAGGGCCTTTGTCTTTGGTGGAAACCGGAGTTTTTCTCTGAAGCCATGGAGACGCTTCCAGCGTCAGCGCCATCATCCTGGTTCTGAACGGGGACAGAGAGCCGGAGCGCCTCTTCACCCACAGAGGAGACGGGGTGGGAACGCGGGGCGAGGCGTGGCGCCCACGGTCGTGCCCCAGCCATCAGCTCCGTGGGGATGTGGGGGCTTCCTGTGCAGCCTGAGGGTTCGGGGGGCAGGCGGTGACGGGCTCGGCAGCGGTGCTACAGGTGACAGCTGACAAGGGACGGCGGTGTGGACGCCCCTCCTGGGCTGGCCTGGGGTGGCCAGAAGCGACGGCACCGGGCATTGACCCTGAACCCGGGAACCAGGTGTGGGAAGCCCCTCCACAGGTGCTGCAGGCGATCGGGCGCACACAAGACCCCGCCATCCGGGCCAGGGGCAGGGCGAGCGGTCTGACGGAAGGGCTTGTGGCCGGGCGGGCCCCCAGCCAGGGTAAGGCGTCTGGGCCAGGACGGGGGACGAGTGGAGATGAGTGCATCCGGGAGTTCACGCTTAACCGTGATCGGTGGCTCCCCAGTGACTCGTATCTGCACCTTCCCAAGTCACATGTGAAGTCGGTGAAACGAGGGCCCGCGAGGGGACGGAGTAACACACCCCGTGCGCCAACACGAGCGCCTTGTGGGGCCCGCAGGCTGCAGGCCGGCCCGAGGGTTCCCTGGATGAAGAAGGGCCATTCGCTAAGGCACCGGGCAGAGGGGATACGCCACAGGCTTCTGGGTCCAGGGGCCGTGCAGCGCGGGGGGAGGAGCCAGGACGCGGGTGCCCGGCCGACCACGCTGTGATTCTGCCCTGCAAGCCGCGGGGAACCGCTGGAGACGGTGAAACTGGAGCACCAGCCTCGGCCTTTCCTCTGTTGGCCTGTGAAATCTGTTCAGCGTCGAGGTTGGTACCCCGACTGCTCAGAACTGCGGGGCCGGGGCGGGGGGCTTGGGAAGGCCTGGGCGGGCGTGGCTCCAGCAGAGGGCGCTTGTGAGCACAAAAGGGTGAACTGTGCCTGGAACGCGGGGAGTGCCGCCGACAGGGTGACCTCGCCGAAGCTCTTCTCATCGCAAGTGAACCTTTCCTCCTCCCCGTTCACGGTAACACACTGAGGATAGTCGGTGGTGTTTGGGCAGTTGAGTTGTGGTGATAGGGAATGAGGGACCCGCAGAGGCGGAGGCATGGCCCTGCCTCAGGAAATAGGGTTTGTTTACCGAGTATCTGAGTCTGTAAGTCCGGGGGTTCTTTGTTTAGACAGCTTGGCACATTCTCGGTACCTGAAAATTTGTTTAAAAAATGCTCCTTGAATGGGTGCTTTTGGCATTTCTAAAAATGTATTGAGTCCTGGCTGGTGTGGCTCAGTGGATTGAGCGCCGGCCTGCGAACTGAGGGGTCGCCGGTTCGATTCCCAGTCAGGGCACATGCCTGGGTTGCGGGCCTGGTCAGGTTCCCCAGTAGAGGGCGTGGGAGAGGCAGCACACATTGATGTTTCTCCTCTCTTTCTCCCTTTCCCTTTGTCTGAAATAAATAAATAAAATCTTCAAAAAAAAATGTATTGAATTTATGTTCAAAGCATGTTCAGACTCTTCAGGCTTTATGCACTTGTCTGTGGTTTCTTTCATGATTGAGGGGAAGACAGAATTTGACAGCTTGGTAAGGAGTGTTCTCTATGGCCAAGCAGGGCTACTACCAACGATATTTAAAATAAATATCCTGGCTTTGGAGGACTTCACCAAAAGGAGAATTCCAGCAAGTACTCCGAGACATGGCAATGCTACCAAAGGCTCCCACGAGGCACCTCCCCTGCCTGCTGCTGCCCTGCCTGTGGGCGGCTCTGCAGGGAGCGGGGTCATTCGGGCGGTTCAGCTCAATCAGACCCTTTTTGGAGCTATCTCAAAATTTTTAGGAAAACTAAAATCTAAAAAACAAAACTCGAAGCCCCAAGCAAACACGGAAAGCCGTTGGAGAGTGGGCAGAGTCCGGGTTCCGCCCCAGCAGCTCCCGCCGCTGTTTTTCCCGTGTGGCTCCGTGGAGAGACCTGGTAGGGGTCTTTCCAGGTCGGCGCGCTGACAGTGTCACTGTGCGGCAGTTTTCAGCGTGCTCTGCACCGACGCAGCGCCCTTGAAAGACCAGTGCTCTCTCTTTACGGCTCCAGGTTACTGACTCTCGGGAGGTCAGTAATTCACTGGAAGCCACCGTGCTAGTTTGAGAGGGCGCTGGACTTGAACGAGCACTTCCTTCCGATCCCCGGTCAGGGCACTTCCCACCGCAGGGGGCTGCCTCAGGGCAGCTGCCAGGCCACATGTGTCCGGCTGGGGGCGGTTTCCATAGATACCGCGAAGGGCTTCTAGGAAATCTCAGGCTGGGTGACTGAGGTTTTACAGTCTTAAGAAGATGAAGTTTGTGAACTCACGCTTCAAGAATTGTCATTTTTTGTCAGTAACTTGAGCTGGATCTCCCTCGCGTGCTTGGTGTCACTTCTGTGAGTGACGTGAGCTGCGGCTCGGCCTCGTGTGTCCCGTGGCATCGCGCCGAGTGCGAGGGAGACGTGGCGCGTCCCCCAGAGCTGCAACCCAGGAAAACTGGCGACGCTCACTACTCTCTGTGCTGACCATTCCTTGGCGAAGAGGTGTTTCCCCTTTGCCATCCATACCCGGGGGTGAGAAATCCTGTGACGACCGGCCCCGTTCCAGGCTGCCTCCTGGGCTCACACTAAGGCTCCGCAGTTGTGCCCATGTGCTCCGGGCACACGGTCGTTCCGTGTGGGCTGAGGTTCGGGAGGCTGCCCTTTCGTGTGAGTGTCTGGTGTTTGTTGGCAAGCACCCACGACACGGTGCCCTTCAGTGATAAGTGGGGGCTGAGACCAGGTGAAAGCTGGAACCACAAGCGCAGCCACGTCTGAGTCATCCCTCGGGGTGGCAAGTGCGGTTCGGAAGGTGGGCTGTGAACTCAGGCCTCATGTTCGCAACTGCACTTTCAATTTGACGGATGACCGGTGTCATCAGGGGACGTCACTCCTGTGATTTCCTCACGGAACGTTTGAGCTGTCCGCAGAGCAGCCGCCACCATACCAGTGCAGGACAGAAGGCTGCAGACGTTCTCCCTTCGAGTTCGGGAAAGCCAAAACGGGGCCCGCCGCACTGATGTTTAAAATGTCCCCGTTCCCTCCAGCCGTCCCACCCAGGCCGTGATCTCGGTGCTGGCGTCAGCAGGTGCCGCCGTTGCACGGCCGGGAGCCTGGGTGCTGCGACCCCCCTGCAGGGTCTCAGGAGGACCTTCGGGGGGGGCCGTCCTTGTGCCAGCAGTTCCAGCAGCTGCCGTCCTTCCTGCGCTCGTGGCCGTGAAACTCCTCCACCGCCCCTCCATGCGCCGCTCTCTCTGTCCGCCTGCTCTCCCCCTGTGAGGGCACGTCACTGGGTCAGGACCCAACCCAGTCTGACGCCACCTTAGCTAGTTAGGGCTGTAAGTGACATCCGCAGGTTCAGGGTGGACAGGAATTCGGGGGCACACTATTCAACCCCATATGGGATTCGGTTCCTTTTCCTTGGAACTCTATAGTCTTTATTAAACTCTGGTTTCAAAGTGATGCTGCAACCTAAGCAACTGTAAACTGAAAATGCCCTGCCACCTGAGGCACAGAGAGGTGAGCCACAGGCAGCTGTGAGGGCAAACCTGTCACCTGCCTCTGGCCCGGGTTCCGGGCTGGAGCCGCCCTCCGTGAGACCGGAAGCCCTGGGGCCGTTTCTCCCAGCGGCTGTGAGCTGGGGGTCAGAAAGCCTGTCTTGACACCCGTTTCCAGTTGCCCACCTATTCTTCAGCATAGGGAAAACCCACAGTTAGCTTTAGTGCAAAACACTAAGTTATAAAATCATATTTTAGATAAAAATGAAACATTTGGAGAGGCGCTCAAGAATTTAAAAGTCCTGTGACACCCGGCGCCCAGCGTGTTGCCGGTGTTGCTCCCACAGAGTCATAGGGAGCCCACGGGCCCAGGAGGCGCGGAGAGTGGACTGACTTCACCTGTGGAGACGCAGGCGCACGCCCGACCTACCACCCTCGAAATGTCTTACAGAGCACGGCGCACGGACGCCCATCAGTGGTCAGCAGAGCGGACACCGTCCTGGGTCTCGCGGTCTCAGGAAAGCTCCACTGTCTGTGTCTGGGGACACGCCAGTGACTAAAGCGTCATTTTACAAAGAAAACCCTCAGACGCTCAGGAGCCGGGGCCTCCTCACAGAGCCACGGTCCCGGCCAGGCTAGGTAAGCTGACTGACACCGACCGCCAGGAACTCACAACAGGCACTGTCCCCGGCAGGGCCGTCCCCGGCAGGGCCCGCCGCGGCCACCGGACCCTGCGCTCGCGCCCCAGGCAGAGATCACGTGCGTTTGCCCGTGTGCCCTCCCTGCAGCCCGTGACACGGGAACAGCACCCACTAAATGTGCACCGAAAAATCCTAGGAACTTTTTATTCCAGCAGAAAACATTGTGGAAACATTTTTAAGGTTTTGGTGCCCTCAGGTGGCATAACATTGCAAAGCAACTTAGAAAAACACTGCCTGTGTTACTGTTTTGAAATCTTGAGCCCCGTTTGGGCTTAGGTTGCTACTTCCATGAATGATTAGGACTTTTCTTCCCCTCCACATTACCTTGCAAACGTCCAACCAGCTGTTTGGGTGTGTTCCCTGCCCCGTCCGTACCGCGTGGACACGGGCGACTACCGATCGGTTGCCCGCACCGCGCGGTTCTGGCCCTTCTGCCGCCGAGAAGAGCCGAGCGGGGCCGCGGCCGTGCCAGCTGCTCTCGAGAGGCGAGCTGCGTCCTCCGGCTTCGGTTCAGGTCTCCGTGTCGCCCGCTCGCTCGCGCGCTGCATTTCCTTCGGGAGCAGACATTTACTTCAGGTTAGGGTTGTCCGGTGTGCTTTTGCATTTTCCCATGTTTAGATTTAGTTTAATTTTTTCTTCTTCATGCCTCTTCCAAAATTGATGAGTTTTGTAACACGGCGGAGTTTTAGGCTCACGCACTTCTCGCCGAGAGCGTGGGTGGGGGTGGCCGTGGTCACAGGAGACCTTAGAGACGTGGGAGACGTGGGTGCTCCTTCCAGCCACTGTTGAGCAGTTCGGGAAGTCTGCGGACATGCCTTCCGTGGATCGGCTTCCTCTTACCGCCCAAATGGTCACGAAAGCTTTCAGAGCACTCCGCCCCGCCTCCCCCCCCCCCACAGCCAGTGCAGTGGGAGGAGCTGGGCTGAGATGCTGGCTCTCGGGCCTCCCGGGTGGGGTCGGGTCGGGTCCATGCCACGTGCAGAACCCGGAGAGGCTGTGTGTGTGTGTGTGTCCGTGTGTCTGTGTGTGTGGTGATTCCCAAAAGTGATCACCAGGAGAGGTTGGAGGAACTAAAATCCTTTACCCAGGAAAAAGCCTAGGGTAGAGGCGTCCACAAAGAACATGTGTTCGAACATTTTGTTTCATTCATTGGCTCAAGTATTTGTGACAAATCTAATCCACATTGGTTGGGACACAGGTTCTGGGAGCGGAGGCTGGCAAGGCGTGCCAGAAACCCTCTGCCCAGGTGGAGTTCTGGTCCCCGAGAAGCGAGTGGGGTTGGCAGGATGGCAGAGGGAAGGGGTATCAGACCAGGACTGAGTGTGGAGCTGGACCGGAGACCAGAGGACTGAGCAGATGCAGATGTCACAGTGGCCACTACATGCAGGGGAGCCTGCAAGTGGGTAAACTGAGGACTGGGGGCAGTCACGAGTGGGGCCGCTGAGGAACGGGGTTGGGGCGTGAAGGAGACAGAGTCCACAGCACTGGTTGGTCAGGGGTGGGCGGTCAAACCGGCTCAGCCGGTGTGTTGTCTGTGAAGGTGACACATTTGGAAAGGAGACTGTACTTTGGGGGAATGAAAAGAGTGGAGCCTGAGGCGTTGAATTTGAGATGTTCTAGAAAGTGTACAGTGGTGGGGGTCAGACAGGGTTCTGGGGAGGGACCAGCCAGAGAGCCTTGGAGTGGGGCTGGCCTGGAGTGCCAGTGGGCACCCCGGTTCCTGCCTGGAGTCCGGCCCGAGTTAGGAATGGCGAGACCCCTGCAGTCTTTCTGGCTGGGGAGATACAGGGCAGGAAGTGGGGGGCGGGATTTCAGAAGGAAAAGAGGTGCAGAAGGGAAGTTCCAGCTTCTGTCTGCAAACTCTGCTCACATCTATCGAACAGACTCAGGTATGAGGCTTGGTGGGTGACCTGGGGCCACGTGGGTCCTTCACTGTTTACAGGGCGAGTCTGGTCTTCTGCAGCGTGGGTGCGAGGGTTCAAAGAGCCCCGGGCGCGGGAGGGATGCACACAGTGCTGGTCAAACGGGAGGTGCTCAGTGGGCTGAGCGGCGGGGCGGCACCGAGCCCGCTGGCTCCCGCGGGAGGACGGGGTGCTGTCGGAGACAGTGTCACCCGGCTGTGGAGACACCCCCCACCCCACACACGCCACACACGCCCACCTCATCTCCCCAGTTCGCCCCATCCTGCCTTCCATTGGTGGCGTCTTTCTTTGGGAGAAACCTGATACAAAAAATTGGTAGAAAGAACTGAAATGTTCAGGATTTTGAATAAATTATGACACATCCCTGCTATGGAGCATAGTGAAACTGTTGGAATGAAATATGTATTTCAGGTATTCCTATGTATTACCTGAAAAAATATCTTTGAAATATTAAGCGAAGAAAGAAAATAGGAGAATATTATGCACAGTTGGATCCTATTTGAGGAAATGTAAAAAAGAAAAGCCTGCACGGGTATTTGTACAGCTTTGCACAACCAGAGAGAAAGTTACAGAAGGACCTGGGGCTGGGGACCTCCAGGAGGTGGGACTGGGTGAGCACAGTGAGCTGAGGATCCTCACACTGATTTGTAATTACTCAGCTAATTAAAAAATCCCTGTGTTTATAAACGGGGACACCACCCCTGGCACTTGTTATCTGTTCAGTGTGTGGCCTTCCCGATGCAGCCTGTGTATGTACATGGTCATGTGTGGAGAGGTGTCTGGTGTTTAAAGAAACACGTACTGTCATGCTGCACGGCTCTTTCTGCAGCGTGCTTGCTCACTGCGTGGTATTGTTGGATGTACATCCACATTGGCACATGCAAACACACCACCTTTTTTAAAATTGCTGAGTAGGATGTTGTAGCATAAACCAGCAATTTCCAACTTTTCATCTCATGGCTCAGGTACTAATGACTAAAATTCTGCGGCATGCCAAAAAATACATTTTATCTCATCTGTTAGAAACACAGGTATAATTTTGATTCGTTCACACCAGATGGCTATTGTTGTGTTGGCTGTTGTTATTTTTTAATGTGACGACCTAAGAGGAAAAAGGCAGGAGCCCTGACTCGGTAGTCAGGTGTTGCCTGTTTTAGGTCTTGCTGTGCACGGAAGTCTCGGGAGTAAATACCTGACTGCCTGGAGCGTCCCCACATTTAGCTCTTGCAGACATTACCACTGAGTGTTGGGAACCTCCCTGCCTGGTTTCAGAAACTGTAACCCCCTCCCCGCCATGGCTAAGGCTGAGTGAGAGACTTTGGGACCCTAAGCCTCTAAGGAGACAAAGCTTATCTCCCTGGCAGGGGTGCTGCCTCTGCCCCCTTTACTTCACCCTGCTTGGCCCTGAGCACATGGCTGGTTAGCCAATAACAGGTAAGATTCCTCAAGGGAGGGATGACCTAAGACAGGCATGGTGGCAAAGGGGCCTTTAAGGGAAGGACTTGGGGGGCTATAGAAAAAGGGGGTGATGGACCCTCGCCCCTTGGCTTTGACATAGCCTGAGTCCTCATTCTGTCTACGAGAAGTCTCCTAATCTCTTGGCTGCCTTACTTCCTCTGCCTGACTTAAGCCTGAAACAATGCGGGAGGTGGTGCAGCCCTGGGCTGGCATCGGTGGATACCCAGGGCGATCAGGCCTAAGAAAGAACAGATAAAATCCTGTGAAACCTGCTTTGCTAAGAATGCCCTCAATTTAAATGATAAGGGTCCAAGCATGAAAAGAGTTTGTTTTCTCAAGTTTTCTGGCCCTTTAGCTACCTGACCCTGACTCAGTGTATGCCCTCGAAGTTCTTTGAATGTTATCTATTGTTTGATCCTTACTGCCTGGCAACGACTGATGAGCTTTACCTGCATTCCTGTGCAAATTGAATCCAATACAAGCTCATTGAGGAACAGGCTCCTGGCCCTTCTCCTTTGAAAGATCGGCCACCTTTCCTCCCCAAGCAGATTATGTCTTGGTAGACTTATTCTCATCCGCTGCGGATGGGGGTGTGGGGAGGCTCTGCAGGCAAAGCTCCCCCACAACTGTGGCCATGCTGTGGCCCTGTTTCTCCAGGAAAGCCACCAAGTCATTACAGTGCTGGGCCATGGTGGGTACAACTGAAAAAAGGGGTTACAATAGATTCTGTGGAATTTACTTTGAAAGCTACAGTGTCAATTTAAAATACAATAATTGTCTAACTTTGAAAGCAAGCATGCATCGCTCAGGTAATCAGAAACAATGTCTGCAAAAGTGGGGACTCTTAAGTCCTCCAGAGGTGTCAGGCGATTCCCACCTGCCCTCCGCAGAAATGTGCAAGTTGGAAATGCTTCCTTATCCGACGTCGCCAGTGAGTGAATACACTCAGGGAGCTTAATGGGGTTTTTAACATAAATGAAACTAACGAAGTTGTTAGCTCATCTGAAGGTTTAGCCAGGACGTGAACAGTCCTTCACGCGCACGTCCACCGCTCACCAGCAGAGGGGGCCAGAGAGCTTCCCTGACGCGATCACGTGGTGGGGCCTGTGCAGTGTCAAAGCTCCGAGCCCATAGCTTTCACTGAACCAATTTTAATTGACATACATGTAGAAAAACGCATGCACACTGTTAAAATATAGCAAGAAACGGACACGACAAAGCCTTTTATACATAAAAACACAACATGGTACATGCTCCCTGCCAGGTCCTCCCTTTCTTTCTCCAGGGAGCAAGTGTTTCCAACTCCTGCTGGGCGCCGTGGGGCAGAAGAGCGCGCGCCTTTCTGCTCCCGTGACGACACAGCGCACGCGTGGAAGGGACGGAGGCGCTCGGCGGGACGATCTTCTCCCCGCCGCCCCCTGGCGGCCGCACAGGAAACCTGCCGCAGAGACGGCGCCGGCCGAGCCTCTAACAAACATTCCAATTCTCGAAAAGCGACACGCGCACGCGGTCCCAACTTGGGACCTCCGGACCCCGACCCAGAGGATGGCGCCTCCCCCGCGCCCCTCCTCCCCGTGCCCGCAGGGGCAGGCATTTCCCGTGGGTCGCCGGAGGCTCCAGCCACACTCGGCCGTGAGGGTTTTCCTCTTGTGCTCCAGCTGCCCGAAGGGATCGCCATCGTCACACTGCTCTGCGGACCACAGTCTTCGCGGCCGAGCGCCACGCTGGAGAGATTCCCCTTCCCGTGTGGTGTTTGGTTTCCCTGCAGTTACCGCCTCCCTCTCCCAAGGGCTCCGTTTCCACGCGCTTGTCGCTGGTTTCCCACGCGCATCGTCAGGCCTGTCAGATGCCCACGGCGCGGTCCGGGCCACCACGTGCTCCTGTCCTTTCCGTCCCCCGCGAGGCGCGTCTGCTCGCGCTCGGAGTCCACGGGGAGCTCCCCTGCCCCGTGCGCGGTCGCCCCGCCCCTGGCGGCTTCTGCCCCCGGCGGCTTCTGCCCCCGACGGGTCCCGCGTGAGTCAGATGAGGGGGCCGGCACGCGGGCAGATCCACGCCTCCCCTGCCCCGCGTGCGTCCACCCGTCCGTCCGCCCGTCCCGCGGGGGGTCCCTGGGCGCTTCTGGTTTGGTGCTGCCGAGGGGACAGACCTAACGCCCCAGCTGATCTGTCACACGTGCCGCGCTCCCCTGGCTCCTGGCGCGAGTCTGCGGGGCGCCCCCGAGAAGGTCTTCAGAGGCCCTGGGGGCCCAGGACCGGCCGTGAATCGCTGCTCCCGGGGCCAAGTCCGAGTGGGGACCTCCGGGCGGGCGGGTGGCTTCGCGCAGGTGGGGACAGGCTGCCTCCCTGGCAGGCCCCGCGGTCGCCCCCCGGCTCCGGGCTGCGGGCCTGCGAGGAGCGCCCCCTGGAGGCGCAGGACGGGCGGTGGAAGGGGCCGTGAGGACCCTCCCTGTTCCGCCCGAGCTGGGACCCTCACTGGAAGAGCGACGTGCGGGCGTGCTGTCTCCCGGGAGAGCTGGCCTTTCCCCCAGGGGGGCCGCTTGGTTAGTCAAGTCGCAGGACGCCCTTGGCGCGTAGCCACGATTGTCTAAGACACATGTAGGCAGAGCCCCCGCGGTGAGACTTCGGAACCCCACCCGAGGGAAGGACGCCTCGCCCGGAACTTTCCCAGGCGTCTCCGGGATTCCCCAGGTCTGAGTTCCGGTGCTGGTGATGGATCTCCCGTCTGGTGATGCTCTTGATTCTTGCTTTCGCTTTGCTCTCCCCTAATAAAGTGCTTAACTACTCACCTTTGACTTGGGGTCTTTATTGTCTTCGAATCCGAGTCTCCAAATTAAGTGGCCATGATCTCATACGTGCCCCTTAACGGCAGAAGGGCCGGGATGGACATGCGCGTCTTCCAGGCTCTGGTCGCTGGGCGACGTGAAGGCCCCGCCTTTCGTTTGACGTCGCCGTGGCAGTGACGGTCCAGGCGCGGACCCGGGGAGGGAAAGGACCAGGACCGCAGTAAGTGGTGGTGGGGCGGCATTGAACTCTTTTTAATGAAAGGAAACGAACACCAGGGGGCAGCACAGCGCCGCTCCCAGGGGCCTGCAGACCTGCCCGGGCACACTAGGGGGCAGCACAGCGCTGCTCCCAGGGGCCTGCAGACCTGCCCGGGCACACTAGGGGGCAGCACAGCACCGCTCCCAGGGGTCTGCAGACCTGCTGGGGCGGAGGGGCTGTTGTCCCGAACAGGCGACGTTTGTGGAGGTCAGAGCGTCTCCCACCAAGGTCAGTGCCGTCTCTCTGCCCTTCCCTGCGCCGTCCTGCTGTCCCTAGGCCTCCCAGGAAGCCCATCACTGACCCCACCCTGGGACCTGTTGGGGCCTCCCTGTTGTTCTCCCAAAGACAAGGACACGCTCGGGAGGGAGAAACTTGAGGGGTTCACTTCCTGCCTCTTGAGGGCCAAGGGCTGGAGGTCGTCCCTGTCCCCTTCCCTGCCCTGTTGCTTCCCCCCTCCCCCTCAACCTTGCACAGGCTGCTGGGTTCACACCGAGTCTGCCGGAACCCCCCTTTTCCAGCCCTCCCCTTTCTAGAGCGAATGGTGTCCTGGGTTGGGGGTGGGGACCCAGCAATATATTTATGGGACATGGATTTGGGGGCCAGATGGACCCATGGGACAGATCCCCAGCAACTGCTATTGTCTGGGGAAGTGGTCCCTGTTCCCCCACAGTCCCCTCCCCAAGGGACAGGGAGGCCTCAGCTGACCTTCAGGGTCCCTGGAAGCCCCGCCAGATGCAGAAGCACAATTCCTTCCTAGTTTTAGGGACCTACCACAGGGGAAAGTTCTGGAATGGCCAGAGACCCGAGGTGGGACTGGCCCTGAGCTCTGCACCCCCGACTCCCTTGGCGCTATGTCTTCTCTGGGGACAGTCTCCGGGAGCAGGTGCTCTGCCTCTGACAGACGGGGTTGGGACCTTCTCCATCGCTGAGACCCGAGGCCTCGGCTTGGCACCTGGCTCCTCACAGTCTGGGGGTGGGGGGTGGGGGGTGGGGGCAGGCAGCTGTGGACACGCTCCCAGTCCATTGCGCTGGTACTTGGGGACAAGGAATTTTTTCCCTTGTAACAAGTGAAATTATAAATGTCCAACATGAGCCCCATTTAAAAAATGACTCATTTTCAACAGATATCATGTCACTCTGCCAAATTTCTGTCAACTTTCGGAAACTTACTTTCAGTTGCCACCTGAACTGGGTCCGTCAGGAGAAGCTGTCCCCAGGGGCAGGGGTGTGGCCGTGCTTTGGGAAGCCCTGTGTGGCTCAGCCCCGCAGTGGGGCCAGCACGAGGCACTGTGGCAGATGAGGGGGGGTATCTGTGCTCGGGTCACCTCACCTGTGGACAGGACAGGGAGGGCAGTGCCCACCCACCTCTGGGGTTGTCCTGGGGGTGAAATGGCTGTGTGTGGGGACCCCTCTGAGCCGACTTTGGTGCTGTCATTCAAGGGGGGACAAATGTCATCGGTCCCAGCCGGCTGTCAGCTCTTGGTGACAGAGGCTGTTCGGGCCCCTGCACAGCAGCCTGGCCGGAGTGGGGAGGTGCGTGGGGCCCCCGCCTCGTGCTGGGCCCACGAAGGAGGCCTTGCCTGCACCGACAGGACTTGGGGGAAGGGCTGTGGGACCAGCCCACATTGCGGGCCTTTGCTTTTCCCGCTTTTCAGTTTGCCTGTTGTTTTGCTTAGAAAGACTCCATGAAGCCAGTGTGTTTTTCTTCCTTGTTGCTGGTTAGTTTCTCTTTCTAGTTAAAACACACAAACGTTTCAGGCTCACTGCGCAGCAGGGGATGTTTAGATCAGAAGTAAACTGTTTTGTCAAAACTAAAAACCAGCGAGGACTCCTTTGACCCACGTAACCGTCCCTCTGGGACCCCGAGTTTTCTCGAGAGTGATGGCACTTTCTTTCCAGTTAGTACAGATCTCTCACTTCTGGTGACATTTCCGGTTTGGCCAGATCTGGGGGGGAACATGTCAGTGAAATTCTTATCGCTTCATCAGCCCGAAGCTGAAGCACACGACGCAAACACCCTGAATAAGACGACCGTTTGCCTGTGCTCGGCCTGGAGTGGCCTCAGAACACGGTGAGAAGCTCGGTGGGAAGTTTCTGTTGGCCCTGAGATTCCCGTTTCTCCACCAGCTTCTCTTCCATTTGTGCCTCGCCTTTCACGGTAGGGGTTTGACTCGCTCGTGAAGCAGAGCCGAGCAGGAGTCATGTTGAAACGTTCCGGTCCTCAGGGGGGCGTCCATCAGGTGGACACTTGATCTCCAGTTGTGTTGTGCGCACACCGCAGAGAAGAAACAGCAGTAAACAGCCCCCGTGAGTAGGGTCCCGGGCTCGCCTTTTCCGGGTGATTGCTAAATCCTTCCTCCCTGTGTGTGGTCAGGCCTCACCTGCTTGCCAGGTGTAGAGGAGCCAGGTGAGTGGCAGGAATTCCATCCCCAGGGCTGCGTGTCCACGTGCCTCAGCATGGCCACCGCCCCGTCCCCACAAGGCTGGGCCCAGGACTCTTGGTGCTGCTTCTGAGTGGCCTGCCAATTGCTCCGTTCCTCCAGGTCCTGACTAAGCAGGTGCCCAGCTGTGTTACCTGATGAACCGGGAACGGCCACACCGCCGGCGGGGCCGCCTGGCGCAGGGAGCGGAGTGGTCTGCTGGGCCCGTTGGCCTCTGCCCAATGGCCACCTCCACCCAACTTGGGGACAGGACACTGGGCCGTTGGCCCTCGTCTGTCTCCCCTCAGGCACAGCCTCTGGAATGTCTCGGGTGGACTCAATCGCTTCGGCTCCTCCCGAGCCGTCCCCCCAGTTAGAGGCTTCCTTTTGGGAGACGGTGGTAACTAACTGCTAGTGAGGTGAGTGTGAAGGAAGGACTCACACGTGTGAAGCACTTCGATTGTGCTGGTTGACAGGTGCGTGTTTGAAATGAGTCAGTGCGGTTGGTCCAGTTGCCTTCCTGGTGTCCGTCGCTGAGGGCGGGTGTGGGACCGGGCCCAGCGACAGCAGGGTCAGGACTGATCAGGATGCTGGTGCTGGTGCCGGGGTCTGGCCGGCCCTTCTCTCCTGTCCCGCCGCACACTTCCTGTCTCTTCCCTGCTCCTTCCCGCCCCCTCCCTTTTCCCTCTGTGGGACACCCTCTCCTTCCTGACCTGCTTCCCCGTTCAGGGGTTCTCCCTTCAGCTCCCTCCCATCTTGCTACAGCCTGTGAGCCGGCGCAGGGACACCCCCTTTCACGTGTCACTTTGCTGCGGTTCACAGAGGTTGCATTTCCTCCGGCCCCAGGAAACTGACGCCTCGCTTCCCCGCTGGCGGGAACAGAACCTGCAGGGGCTCTTGGGTGTCTGCGCTTTGCTCTTGATTTTGGTTACTGTGCTTCTAAGTTCCTGAATTTCAACTTGTTTCCTTTTCAAATCCGCCTCGTCACTTTCTCCCTCCCCCGTTCCTTGCTTAACGGTGTGTCTGCCTTTCTCCCTTGAGGCACGTTTGTCGTAGTTGGGTTTTGGTCTCACTGGGGCCGCCTGTGCGAGCCTTTCTGTCGGTGCCTGTGTCCGAGGCCTGGCTGCACTGGACTGTGTGCATTAAAAGCACGGTTTGTAGAGATCACTTGAGGCCCAGAATGATGTCTCTCCCCAGCGAGGATTTTCTTGTTTCTGCTGGGAGCCTGGAGGTACAGCCCAGGGTCATGGCCACCTCACTGCAGGGCTTGAGACTGGGCCACCCCCCCACCCCGATGACCTACAGTCTGGCTGCAAATGAGGCCAGTTTCCCTGCGCTTGGCACTTAGCTCTAGTGTGTGGCTTTGGGGACACCAACCCCAAGCCCTGGGGGGCTCGCTGGTGCCCCCTTCTGGCGGGGTCTAGACTCAACCTTCTGCCCTGCTGCCTCCTGAGCGGTCAGAGGCACTGCTTGGCCTTCGACCTGCCTCTCAGGGCCAAGAAAGCCCCAGAGGTGGGGCTGGGGTCTCTGAATCTTAATTTTTTTTTTTTAAGATTTTACTTATTTATTTTTAGAAAGAGAGGAAGGGAAGGAGAAAGAAAGGGAGAGAAACATCAATGTGTGGTTGCCTCTTGCACGCCCCTTGCTGGGGACCTGGCCTGCAACCCAGGCATGTGCCCTGACTGGGAATGGAACCGACGACCCTTTGGTTCACAGACTGGCGCTCAGTCCGCTGGGCTACACCAGCCAGGGCAGGATTTTCGTTTTTTTACCAGGCTGTGGCCAGGCAGCTCTTTACTGTCTTACTCGCTCCTTGGCCCTTGAGGACAGGGTCTCTCTCCCCCAGCTTCTCGAGGCAGAGCGCTGGTTTGAACAGCCTGGTCTGTCTTTAAAGGCACCAGGACGTGGGAGCAGACATGTCAGGTCTGCCTGGTGCCTGCCCCCAGAGAGACCTAAGGCTGCTGGTCGCTGCTCCTGCACCCGTCGCTCAGCAGCCCGCTCGGAGCCCCTGGCCCCCGGCCACACAGACCCCACACAGCCGAGGTGGCACCTGGCCCGAGGACCCGGGTCAGTCACCTGCATTGCATTCCTGGGGCCGTGTGGGCGGTAGCCGGTGGCAGAAACAAGCGCACCCATGAGGTGGAATCCGACCCGCAGAATCCACCGTGGGTAGACTTGAGCCTGAAGCATCAATGATTCACACACAAAGACACATTATGAGATGAAGCCAGGGTCACGGGCATTTTCTCCCATTATCATAGGGAAAAAAGCCACGAACATGGCAGCACCGTGCTTTTATTAGGAGCTTAGGGCATATTTACATAGGATTGAATATTCATGGGACAAGGCAGAACGGGGTAAGGTTACCATC
>PVJI01002782.1:0-136745 GCA_004026765.1 Micronycteris hirsuta | reverse complement strand
AATTTTGCAGGCATCATCTCTTTCAATTTTCATAAGAACTCTGTGAGGCAGGATTTATTTTAAATATGAGTCTACTCTGCTATAGTCCCAAAAAACTCAAAACACAGATGAAGATGTCATTCAGCTTGTTCTCTGAATGAGTGACTTAAAACTCAGAGTAGTTAAATCACTGTCTCAAGGGCATACAACTGAAGAGCAGCAGAAATGGGGATTTTACTCCAATAGATCCAAATCCAAAGGCCATTCTGTCTCCATCACGCCATCAAAAGGCACTGTGCTCCTCAGCAAAGCTACGCATCACCCACAGTAGAACTGAGGGTGGTGGAGCCCGGCGAGAGATGCAGCGGAGCACCTGCCAGATGGAAAATGCAGAACCAGGAGGGAGAAAATGCCGTGACTCGCAATGGGAGTACTATTGGCATTTCTGGATGGGACACTTTGTCACTGAGCAGGACTGTCCCCACCTTGCAGGATGTTGCTTAACACTGTCTATCGACACTTAATGCCAGTAGCACCCCCTGCGATTGATACAAATCAAAACGCCCCATATATTTACAAATGTCCCATAAGGGGGTGGCCCCGCCCACAATTGAGAAAGAGGAAATACAATCCTAATAATTATAGATACCATTATTCTCATTTTACAGATAAGGAAACTCTAAGTTCGAGTCCATTCCTTTGGAATGAAACCTATCAGTGAATGATGCTAAATATTATTCTCTTAATCCAAGAATACCATTGTCCCAATCAGCTTGATATTTCTTTTCTTGCCAAGACCATAATCTCTAACAGTCATTTCATAGATACACGTGTAGATCATTTGTTTCCTAGAACAGGGCATGAATCTTGTACATTCTCCAGAGCACAGGTGGCAAACACAAGGCCCATGGGCCGAATCCAGCCCTCCGCCTTGTTTTATCCGGCCCGGCACCTTGTTTCTGCCCAGCAGCAGTGCTAAGTTCTCACTTAACTGTTACGGAGTAGTCACATCTATATTGTCCTAAAATTACATTCGGCCCTTTGAAGGCAACCGTGAGGCTGATGTGGCCCCCAGTGAAAATGAGTTTGACACTGTGTTTCAGAGCATCCTTCTCATGTTGGGTACTCGAATAACCTGCCTAACTTGATTTTTTTTTTTTTTTTAATTTTTAGAGAGAGGGGAAGGGGGGAGACAGAGAGGGAGAGAAACAGCAATGTATGGTTGCCTCTCACATGGCCCTCATGGGGACCTGGCCTGCAACCTAGGCATTGATTTTTTATTTAATTGATTAAAGATAAGATAAGATCCTAATAAAAACAAACCAATCTTTGGCCCATTTCTATTTGGGAGTCCAAACAGGAAAGACCTTGTGAAATAGGTGATCTGGTAAATATAAATTTTATATTCAATATTAATTTAATATTGAGATTTAATTTAGGAGGGAAATGTGATCAACTGGAAAAGGCATTGTGACGGAGAACAAAGCAAAGCCTTTGACATTGGAAAGCCCTCAAAAAGTGATCACACCTAGCTCATGCTAAACTGGACCAAAGGGTTCAGGTTCTTTCCAAGGAGTAGAGTGCCTTTTGGTCTCTGCAGAGCCCTTGGTTACACTGAGCAGCTGCAGACATCTGCCTCAACCAGCTTGGCCCCACCTGTATTCATTTTTGCCCTTGCACACAAGTGACAGAAAACGACCATGCCTCACCTCCAAAGCTTCCACCGCAGCACGATTCTGCTGAGCAGAGAAGAAAGCATGGGCTCTCAGTGAACTTATTATCACAAAGACAAAATCAAAATGTAGATTTTGAAATATGAGCCAGATTTCCTTAAGGCAAGGAGGAGAACGCTCATACCCTCTCTAGAACACTTAATGCAGACTACAAGCCTCACTGCCTGTCCTCCAACTTTAATTCAGTCCTTAATTATCACCCAGACTGTAACTCCCAGACGTCTCTGCACATCTCTTCCCTGACAAACTCTCACTACTTTTTCTTCTCGACTGGCTGGCCTGTATTCGCCCCCCCGCCCGCCATCACCGCCCTAAGCAAATTATTTTCCCTTCTCTGGCCCACTTTTGCTTAGAATGCAGCTTTTATGGATGGCAGCTTCCGGCACTCCTGCCCACTGACTTCCTGTCGGGCACCCCCATTGGGAGGGCCCAGCAGAAAGTGAGAGCATCAGTAGAGGAGAGTGGGGAGAGCATTTATTCTTCTCTGCAGCAGCTCTACTCCTTCTGGACCACAATTCTCACAGGTATTTCTTCTGTCATGGTCTGGCTCTCACTGGCCTCTTTAGTTCTGTTTCTTCCACTTGTTCCCTTAGACCTAGGGGTACTAATGACTGCCCACTACTCCTAGTCTCTGGGTCTTAAGTTCCCTTGTTTGTTCCCTCAACCTAGCCTATATCTTAAACATGGTTCCCTTTCATTTAAATCTCCAATGATGAACCATCTGAGTGGAATCTGTTTCCTATGAGGACTGTGACAAGTATGTTCTCCCTCCATTATTGTCTCTCAGGCCTCGGCACTCCCCACCGGCAGCCAAGACTATCCTCTGGATCCCCAGCATCTACCCCAATATTCACTCCATCACCTTATCTAGAGATCTACCTGACTCTTTCCAAGTTCACTTTTTCCATAGCCTTCTCAGGTGGAGGATCTCTTATCTCACACTTCATGCAGCTTAGGATCAGGGCTAACAGTCATTACCACCTAACACACACATGCATGCACACACACACTCACCAAAAGCAAAGGATCTCCTGTAGCTTACAAGGCTCATGGCACCTTGTTTTATCTCCGTCCTTACAAACTCATTGCTCTCATCTCCATACCTCCAAGACATTTCTCATTTAATTATTGTGCTTCATAATTATACATATACATATACATATATACATATATGCATATTTTACATTATGTGTGTATATATATACATAAGATTATTTTGCTTATTTTTGTACTTTCAGTTCTGCATTTGAGAAACACTGGCTCTATAAAGTAGGTCTTTTCCATTCCAGATATCTCATTGTTCTATAAAAACTGAGCATTCTGAAGATGTATTTTTTCTCATCATCCCTTATCGTTAGTTCATTTTTCAAATCCCATGTCACCAAATATAAAAGACTGCTGTCTCTTAGTGGTTTGTACTTAACTGCTCCATGCCTCAGTTTCCTCATCTGGAAAATGAGGAGCTGACACTGCATACCTCATGGGGTTTTTGTGAAGATAAAATCACGTAATTTAAAGAAAGCACTTAGCAGTGTCTGGCATAAAGAAACATAAAAAACATGGTGCTCTCCTTATATTATCAATGTAAATCATGATAGTCTCACCAAAAATTGAACTAGAGAAAGCAGTGTGGAGATTGTCATGTGCAGCACAGACATGCAGAGTTCTTCCAAGAGGCCCCCATTATATAAGGAGAAACACCCCAGGTGGTCGTGGAGTTGACACCCCATGTAAGCTACCCAGAAGGCTTTAGCTAGATTCTTTATTTCATAATCATGACCTTTGACAAAGAATATCCAAAATGCAAGCAAAGAAGCCAGAAGGGAATAGTTCTGTGGTCAGAACTGGAGTTTAAATAGAAATAAATTATATGCTATTAACAAGGTTCCATCTCCACCACCAAGCTGGACATCGGTTTAGCCTCACTGTATCTTCATTTCCAAGTCTACATAGCAGCTTAAAAGTCTGGGCTCTGCAATCAAACTGTCAGAGACTGTCTCCTGGACCCACTGCCAAACAACTGTACGACTTGACTCAGTAAACCCTCCAAACCTCAGTTTTTTATGTATGAAGTGAGCATGGCAACACACGCAGTGGTTGAGAAGATTGCATGAGATATTCATGAAAGGCTTCACCCAGTAGCAGACACAAGCAAAGTGCTCGACAAATATTTTGGCTGTCACTGTGATTCGTCTCCCTCATGACAACTCTTTGAAACCCGGGGGCCACTTCTCATTTATCTTTACAAGTCTAGGTCCCCGAACATCCAATGCGTGGTGAATGTTCAACAGTAATTTGTTGACGTTCATTCTTGCTGATCACAGAGAACCCAATAAAGTCTTCAGTGTTCATGTGAAACTCAGAAAATCCTTTGGAGTTAATTGGTGTTGTGCTCTTGCTAAAACATGGCTTCCTTGGTAGCAAAAGGGGAAAAGTCCATATTTTCAAAGGTTTCATGGACTGCCAAGAACTGTTATAAAACAATATTTTGATGAGTTATACAGTAAATGAATCAGAAACATATGAGCTTAATTTCCCTGAAAATACATGCGGGTTTAAAAATGAAAGGAAAGGATCCTTGGCACACTTCGCGATGCCAAACCCCAAATGTTAGCAAAACATTTTAAGATGTTAGGATGCACAAATCCTAAATGTACCTCAATTTGATCATCCTTCAGTGGCCTGCTCCCAGTGTACCTGTTGAGTCTGGTCTGCCATAGTCATAATGAGGAAAACCTAAAAAAAGAAAAAAAAGCATGTTGCCATAGGACAGGGAGCCAGAAGCCCCAAGTCCAGGCCTGGCTCTGCCACTGATTAGCTGTGGGACTCTGTATTAATCACTTAGGCTTCCTGGACTTCAACTCAGGAAAATAGTCCATGACTGGAAGACCTCACAGGGTTGTTGGGAGCTATTAGAACAGAAGTTTGGGAGACAGTGATAAGCCTACAATGACAAGGACCAGATCAAAAAGAGAGAGGAAAACCGCAGGGTGGGACAAGAGTCCGGATGGCCCAGATGCGTTGTCACAGTGAAGCAGGCATGCACATGATCAACACATGGCTGGCTGCGGAGAAATCCTCAGCAAGGCATCCATGGGGAGCTATCTGAACTACCCTTGTCCACAGGTATCCTCAACTCTCTTGTACCTCCTGCAGAGCAAAACCCCACCACACGGGGGGGCTGGATACCTCAGATGTATGGCCTCCAACCCCAGCTAGACCCTCAGGGTGTTTTGGCTTTTTTTTTCATTTCTCTTGTTCCCTGGTCTTTTCCATTGCACTAACTCGGAACTCATCGATGAACTGAAACACTTCTACTGAAACCTCTTATTTGCAGCAAATTTGGGGCCAACATGTATTAGCTAATCAATATGAATTTTTTATCTGTGATTTCAAGGTGCTTTATTCTGCTGGAGGATGTATACAAGGCAACTAAAAGCAGTGCTGTAAGACATAAACGTTAGAAATGTGTATCTCAGCCAATGATACTATCATTGACATATACAGGTGGGAAATCTAAAGTGTTTTGGTTTAAGCAACACTTCTGGAGATTTTGTCAAACTTTTTTTTCCAGAAGAAAAGTAATGCTTCCTTTTTTTTCTCTATATTTATTTTTGTCCCTATCCACCTCTAGTAGTTAACTATTGTCATGCAAGAAATTACCCCCCAACTTAGTTTAAAAGGACATGTATGGTGTCAGCGGGCCAGACACTCCTGAGTGTCTTCACCGGGTGGTGCTGGTGCAGGGTGAGTCACAATACAGAAGTCCTGTTGTCAGCAGGGATTGCATTCAGGGGAAGTCCGGGTGGTGGGGCAGGGGTGCGGGTGGGGCAGCGGGATCTACTTCCAAGCTCTCTCCCATAATCTTTGGGCCATCTCAGTTCTTTGTCAGGCTGGAGGCCTCTCTTATTCGTCCCATAGGCCTCTCCAGAGGTATCTTGAGTGTTCTCAGCACCTGGCAGCTGGCTTTCTCCAAAATCAGTGATCACAGAGAGAGAAAGGGAACACACCTGGGAAAGGAGCCTTTTATAAAATAATCATTGAAGCGACATGCCATCATTTCTTCACATGCTACTGGCCACCAGATCCACATTGATGTAATGGAGACGGGGCAACATAGGGTGCAAGTATCAGGCTGTGGGATCGCTGGGGCCGCCTCAAAGTGGCTCCCACCCCACCTGCACTCTCATCCAGCTGGGCGCTGCAGCCACCCCGCTCACCTGAGATCTTGGCCTCATCACTTCCTGCCTCCTTCTCTCGGTCATCTCCCACCCTTGCCAAGAACTCTCCCCTCTCTGTGACCTTCCTTTCTCAGCCTTGGGGCATACCTGTACTTGACCAGCCACAGGACAATCCCGTGGGGCCTCAGGAAGTTACCACACCCAACACTCCCAATTTTTAAGAGAATAGGCTTGCAAATTCACAAGTTTTAAGGCTTATGTCACTTGAAGAAAATAGCTGGGCCCCCATGTCTACAAGTGGTTGAAGCATGGACTTCAGTCAATGGTAATGTGTCAATAGTGGTTCATTAATTTTAACAAATACATCATATTAATGTCATGTATTCATGACAGGGAAAATGTGTCTATGGGAATTCTCTATTATCTTTGTAATTTTTCTGTAAATATAAAACTGTGCAAACATTTTTTTACAAGGTTTAGGATATTCACTCTCATTGTAATAAATGAATCATTTTTCAAATGCAAAATTTTCCAGATATTATGCTGGCAAATGGTTTTAAAAAGTAGAGAAATTCAGTGTTGATTAGAAAAATGGGTATTCACATTCTGAAAGGGTAAATTCAGACAACTCTTTTAGAGAACAGTTTGTATAATGTAACAGTTAAAAGAAGAACTCTCTTTGATTCAGCAACCTCATTTCTAGGTTTTATTCCTATGATGCTTACCACATGAGTGAGAAAATGTACAAGAATGCTCTCTGCAGCTAAATACTTATCAATATGAGATTAGTTCAGTGAACAGAGCTATGCCCATCCGTCTAACAGGCAGCCATTTACTTATGCCCTTGGAAACATGTTCATATCAAAGTTTTTACTAAAAATTTGCAGTGGGGGGGCTTAGTGGAGGGAAAAGAGAGGGAAGGGGCGACATCTGTAATAGTGTCAACAATAATTTTTTTTTAAATTTGCAGGGTAAAGTAGTTTTTGTGTAAAGTAGTATCCTTTCTGTATAAACATAGATAGATGTTAAAAATATTAGAATTACTAAAGAATGTGGTATATAGTATCGTTGTCTTTATATTTTTCCTTTTTTAAATTGATTTTTATGAAGTATTATAAAGCTATTTTATAGGTTAAAAGCACATAACTGTTGTTTGTTCATTTTTTATTTTGGGGACTGCTAAGGAGTGTCCTCTTGCTCCAAGTTTACGGCCCAGGGAAAGAGGTTCCCAGCACCCAACCCCACTGTCTGAGTGTTGCCCTTTGAATCTTAACCAGTTGGTGGGCAAACAGAAATGCTGGCAATGTGAGCAAAAGGAAACTGAGGTCTTAAGTGGTCAAACAACTTGACCAAGGCCACACTATTCCTGAGAAGCCTCATCAAGATCCTGATGCTGATTTGTTTTATTCCAATACCACCTTTACAACCACCAACGTTGCTCCAGAAACAGACAGAAATTGTTCAGATAGTGCCTCGGCCATGTGCTAGCTGTGTGGATATTGAGCAACTTAGGTAATCTTGCAGCTACTTGCTTTTAACATCTGTGAAACTGAGGTCATTGCACCCTGTTTGCAAAATCATGCGACATAAAGACAATCCTGCCACAGAGCATGGTCCAGAGCAGGTTTTAGCAAAGATTTCTTTGATAGACAGACTGATTAACTGTAGGGACAATATGTGTTAGCTAAATAGTATGACAAATGGTTTTGTCAACATGTTAGTGAGGGAAGAGGGTCCTAATTTGAAACTCCCTCCACAGGAATGTTTCTCAGTGAGATGCAGGCAGGACTGTGTACATTTCACTCACCACTAAGTGCTGGTTCCCCGTCAGTTCGATCGCTCCCAAAATCTTCATTCTTTCTCAAATGTATATTGGCAACTATTTTTAGAGTTGTTTTTGTCTTGGGAAAAATATCTTCCTCTACTTGCCAAAATAATGAATATATGGGTAGTTAAACTAACTTTTAGAAATTGTATTAAAAATATTTTACTTATTTTATAACTGAAATATAATGCATTAACAACAAGGAAGTGTTCATATTAGGATTCTGTGAGCATAAGGTCTAGAAAAATATCTAAACCTAATCTAAAATATCTGAGAAATATCTTAAAAATCTAGAAAGTTTTGAAAGCAAACTACAGCCCAGACACTGATGCTTCTATCAGCTGATTGAAATTGATACAAATGAAGAAAATACCTAAAATGAAAATTATTTTCTCATGTTTATGCCAGTATCTGTTTATTACATGCATGTAGAATAGCATAAAGTCAATCTTCACAAATTTAAAAAAGCATGAGAAAATGTACTTTTTGATTCAATAACTGCCTCTGAAGATTCATTTCTTACAAGTGAATAAATCCTCTTTTGAGAAGGAACACAAAGCTGAGATATGAGAAACTGAATTAAAATTCCTCAGCATTTCAACTTCCCTGTGTGCACACTTCCCGCAGGCTGCATGGAAATGGGCTTGAGGCTCTGTAGTGGGAACCAGCGCTGGGGGTTTATCTGCAACGGTGATGGTTAAAATCCAGGACCTTTATGACCTGCTCAGTGGTAGGTTTACATTGAAGCTGTTATAAATTATTACAGAGGTGAAGCCAAGCCAAACAGCCCAACATAAATATATCTGCAGACACACTGGCTACTATATATTCTAAACACTGTCGGCAAATGAATAAACAGAGCTTTCTAAATCATTTAAGAAAAATATATTTATTCATAAAATCAATTTTTATTTTTCAGTTTGAGCCCCTCCATTAAAAAAGACCTACTATATCTCATTTTCTGGACTCTGTAAATTCCACGGACTCCCTTGCTGGGATGATGGCTGGGCCGTCTTCCTTCTCTCGGTGACATGGGAATGTTTTCAGCTCGGATACTTGACTCATCTCTACCTGTTGAAATTGTTCCACTGCATTACACAAATTAAATATTTGAGCCCCCAGATTTCGACAGACTGACTCTGCATCTGTGTAAGGGGACAAAGAAGTATAATATAACAGCCTGATTTTCCGAGGGTTTGGGGGAAAGCAGCAAGACTGCTGGCTTGCCCATATGGGTGAATCACAGCCGACCAGAGTAGACCAAATTTTGCGGTCTGGTTTTATTTGCCTAGTCATATAACTCAGGGCTTTAAGTCTGCACATTGTTGACCAAAACATTAATTGTGGCAAAATAGTTTGTGTCTGTACTGAACGAGTAAAACCAGAGTAAGCCACATGGAGTGACCATGAATTAGTTAAACAAGGCGGGGAAGCTCCAGACCTCTGAAGGTGAAGTCATTGGGAGGTCTGGTGGGGGAGACAGCGCTCCAGCAGAAAGGGGAGGGGGCCCTCGGGGCTGCCTGTTAAGGCAACAGGGATTGGAAGTCAAAGCTGTTCTGGTTAATATTTTTTCCTCCTTGTGCTCCCATATTCATCAATGTAATTATCTGTCTTTGTCATCCGAATTTTCTTATCTACTAAACAGAGCCAGCTTGTGATCACCGGCAGCCCACCTTGGGTAAGAGTAATTTGCCTTCACTTTTCCCTTCAGTGAGAGGTAGTATCTATGAAAGTTTGATAAGATTGACAAATATGGGGCATGGGAGAAAACCAAAATAAAAAATGTAAAACTGGATGTCATGGGGTAGTGTCTCAGGAAAATATGAACAGACAGCTACTAAGACAAACGCATCTGAGCTCAGCCTGAAAGTCTTGGTGTAAAGATGAAGGCTATTGCTCCTACTTCTTTTCTTCTGTCTACCCTAAGCCTGGTTCAGGATGTCCACTCTCAAACAGAACATGCCCTGGTCCCAGTGACATATTATCCAGATCAACATCAGAATATCGGTGCACTAATTTAAGTTCCTATGAGCAAGAGAAGGTTGTGTCTTTTTTAAAACAGCCCCAGCACTATTTACCAGGGCCCTGACAATCATAACATTGGATTGTGCAGATTATGAAGAGCGCTTGATGGATGGGTATAAACATGCAGACCTAGGACTGAAACCAGCCAGGAGAGATTGGGTTTTAGTTTCTGTGTTAGCAGAACATTTTTTGAATTATAAGAGCCACCTTTCTTGGATTTGAAATAGAAATGAACGTCTCTCTCTTCTACAGCTGTTTGGAACAAACCAGTTGTATTATATTAGTGTCCTATGGCCACAGCCAAGTACCACAAACTGGGCGCCTGAAAACAACCAAATCCGCCCCACGACTCTCTTCTAGCTTCTGGTGACGGTGAGAAATCCTGGGCCTTCCTTGGCTTGCAGCTGCAGCGTCCAACCCTTCCTCTGTGGTCACATGGCCACCCCTGCCCTGTGCGGCTCTGCGCCCCTCTTGGAAGGACACCAGTCATACTGGATAAAGGTCTCACCCTCCTCCACTGTGATCTCTTCTTAACTAATGACAGCCACAATGACCCAACTTTCAAATAAGGTTACATTCTGTGATACCAGGGATTAAGACTTCGATATACCGTCTGATATAATTTCATTTACAGCACTAATCTATTCACATAACGTGTTTCTTCCAATCTATAAAACTATTTGAGCCTCAAATGCTCCCACCCAGCGGTTCTCAAAGTGTGGCCCCACAGTCTGCAAGGCCCCTTCAAAGAACCTACAGAGTAAAAGCTGTTTCCCTGAGAATCCTGAGTTATTTGCCTCCTTTACTCTTTTTTTCCATGACTGTACAGTGGGTTTTCTGGATTCTTTGTACGTGGTGATGTCATCACTGATGGCTAAGGGGATGTGTGTTTATGTATTATCATGTGTTCTAGAATTTTCTGACGTTGTGGTTTTAGAGAATAAATGTGTGCATTTTCAGAGATTAACTCAGGTCTTTTTTTTTTCTTACTACTTCTATTGTGCTGTTATCAGCTTTCTTTGGATATACCTGCCATTATTGTACAAATGTTATTTGTTTGAAATACAAAAATTTTTCCTGTACCTACATAAAAACACAGCAAGAAATAAGTATAAACTAAAGTGAAAAAGCCACTGAAGCATCTTGCATTGGCGAAAGAAGGCCCCTCAAAAGCTAAGAGCTTAATAAAAACTGCAGAGCTGTAATTGCTGAATGCCTGCTGAATGAAAAGCCAATAAAAGAAATCGCAGCTTTCACATTTTCCCGTGATGCAGCAACTTGTCAAATTGAAGGTGCAGTTGCGAATGTGAAGACTGAGTTAATATTTTAACGGTGGAATTGAACTTCAGCTATTTTTCACCCATTTTACAATTTGCAGGATATTTTTTTAAGTAGAGAAAAAAAGCCAGTCTTCCTTAAGAATGACCTTCATAAAGCACTGCAAGTTATTAATTGTATTACATCTCAACTCTTCACTACCAGCCACGTCTTAATACTTTGTGTGGTGAAGTGGGAAATGTGCAGAAAGCCTACCTGCGAAGACTTGTGCAGGACAAAAACGTGTGTAACTGCTTGAATTGCAAGCTTGACCTACTGGGGTTGTTTTTCTTTCTTTCTTTTTTTTTTCTTCATGAAATACCACTTTTATTTGAGAGAATGGCTGATAAACTATGTTTATTCGAACGTGGTTATATGACCACCATTTTCTTAAAAGTGAATGAAGTGAGACAATCTATCTAGTCAAGGAAGAAAACCGGCAGTGTCTGTTGCCAATGATGAAATCCCAGCTTAAAAGTGAAAATTAGAATTTTGAAGGCCTTGTAGCCTCCATCTTGAGATGGACAGATTCCCAATACTTAGATTTTTCTGGTGAGATCGGTGGTCATATGTTAAAAAATCCAAATCTTAAATTAATTTAGAATATCTAAAGAATTTAATGACCTATTTTTTTTTCAAACCATTATACAGTGTTACAAAATCATACATGGGCAAAGGATGCATTCAAAGATCAGGACAGACCAATGGATTTCGGTGTAACACAAAATAAAGTCTATCAGCGTGGTTTCGGATTACACATTGCAACTGACCTTTAAGAAACTACCCCTCTACCAAAGAAAAGCATCCACAATTATTTGAATTGTGCATTATAATGCCCTTTTTTAACTACATACCTGTGACCTGTATAAAGCTGATTTTCTACAAATATTTCAATCAAAATAACTTATTATAATGACCAAATGCAGGAGTAAGTAGGAGAGATGTTTCCTATTAAACCAAACATCGAAAGTGTTTTCAGAAATGTAAAACAATGACACTCTTCTCACTAAATAAATTTTGTTTTCAAATATAGTGCCGTTTTCATAAAATTGTGTATGTTAGCATATTATAATTTATTATTTTTAAATAAATTAATAAACATTTAATTTTTTCAGTTTACATGTGCACATATATATACTATTAATGAATAAATATAAATAAGCCTAAATAAGTAACATCTCCTTGAGGTCCTCAATATTTTCAATACTAAAAGTGATCTTGAGCCCTGGCTGGTGTGGCTCAGTGGATTGAGCACTGGCCTGAGAACTGAAAAGCTACCAGTTTGGTTCCTGGTCAGAGCACATGCTGGGGTTTGCAGCCAGGTCCCCAGTTGGGGGCGATGTGATCTCACACATCGATGTTCTCTCCCTCTTTCTCCCTGCCCTTCCCGCTCTCTGAAAATAAATAAATAAAATCTTTTTAAAAAAATAGAGATCTTGAGATAAAAAAAGTTTCAGAACTCCTGATCTAAACAATCACAGATAATCTTTCTTTACATTTTCCCTTGCTCTTTAAATCCAACTGGCTTTCATTCAGTTTCATAATTTTTTACTTCAAAATCATAATTCTGAGCCCCTGCTAGGACAGTCCATCTGTGGAAGAATCACTCTCTCACTCCACAGAGGGCTGGGATAGGAGGAAAGGGGAGCGAGGAAAGAAAAGAGAAAGGAGAAGAGGAGAGGGCAGGGGAGGGGAGGGGATGGGAAGGGAGGAACAAGATTGTTCTTCCCTGTAAACTTCCCTATCATCCAAAAACTAAAGAGTTAATACCTGGGGAGGCAAGGAGCTCCCAGGCCCCAGAACCAGCACTAAAGCAACATCTGTTCTCACCTACCAATGGCTGTGTTCTATTGCTGTGAAATATTTTTAATCATTCTGGCTCATAAGATTGCTGGAAGGACGAAGTAATACAACATGTAAAGGGCTAGCATAGTATACGTATGTTCAGGGAGGCTTAGATATCATTATTATAATAATGATTTCTCAACCTGCTCCTAACAGCCACTATATCCCTTGACCCGGCTCTTAAACAATGACTATATTCTGCTCTGGCTTTTCATAAGAGGGTATCATCAGCCTTAAACTATGATAGGAGGACTGAAGACAATTCCAGAATATTCCAAAACATGAGCCTGACCAAAGTGACCAGAGTATATGCATACCTTCTAAGCATCGGCTTTTGTTGGCCCTTGCCCATTGCAAAAGGAAAAAGCAAACTTGCAAAAACATCCTGGAGATACTTCTTGGTATTTGAGCTGAAGACAGAAAGTATGAAAAGCCCTATGTAAAGGCCTGTCTCTGGTCAGAGACCTCTGGCCAGCAAAGCCTGACCTCAATACTCTTCGCAAAGCAAACAAGCCTCAGAAAACCTGGCCACTGGCTGCCAAAGTGACTCAAATTCCAACACTAGGAATTTGACTTATTACTAATACAATTTCTTTCATGAAGAGATGCTGGACACAGAGAATCTCCCAACTAGGGGAATTCGGATCCCCAATCCTTCCTATTTTACTTAAGCTGTAGGTGTATTTACACAAAAGTTTGGGCAGCATTAAACCGCAGCTACCAGAGAGGTCCTGGATGCTCAGGACTAACTCATCCTTCCCCACTTGAAAAGCATCTTTTGGCCCAAGAATTAGCCAAAGGAGTTTCCGGTTCATTTGGAATCCAGGTTTCTAAAACACATGGTTCTTTGCTTTCTTTTTTTTTTATTTTCCCCCTACCTGTTCAACCAACAAGCAAGCTAAAACATTAAGTATTTTTCCACAGGTCTCCACAAATGCCAAATGCTGCTTCTGCTCACATATAAATGAGGCCTTAACAGTTTACAAAATGTTCTCTTACCAGTTTCTTCATTTCGTCTTCACAGGAGCCCTGAAAGGGAGGTAGATGGAGGTTCCAGGTATAAAATCAAAACAGCTGAATTTGGAATCTAAACAACTGAGCTTAAAAGTTCAGCTGTGCTAGTAACTGACTCTGTGATCTGATATCAGCCCAATTTATGTCAACTCCAAGACAAAATATGTAAAATAATAGGAGCTCAGACAAGATAGAGATCCATTTAGCTCTCACATAACAGAATCCAGAAGTAAGTGGCCCCAGGCGGGTAAGGTAACACCTTATATTTTGTTGCACCAACATCCTTAACATGAGGCTTTCACTCATGCCTTAAGATGGTTGCTTGGAATTCATGCATGCTGTCTACATTCCAGCCACCAGAAAGAAGGAGAGGATGAAGAAGAAAGGGAGGAGAGGGTGCAAAACGGTTGTCCTCCATTGGTTGGGACTTGGTCATATGACCACTCCTAACTGCAAGGGGGGCTGGGAAATGTAGTCTTACTTCAGGGAAGTTTTCAACTAAAAATCACAAATTATATTGATAAGAAATAATTTTAAAAATGGATTTTGAGGGACAACCAGCAGTCTCTGGTACACCCCTAAGCTCGTTACATGGATTCTCTGAGCCTGTTTCTTCATCTGAGAAATGCATAAACCCTTGCTTCACAGGCTGTTTCCTGAGCAAGACTGATGCATCTGACAAGTCACAGATCACCAGCTTTGGGACAGATGATGCCTAGATCAGGGACTTTATTCTTGTAATATGTAAGCTTCCAAGACACAAAGTATGAATTAACCAGGAACCCAGGCAGGAGAGTGGAGGTCCCAATGCCAACCAGAGAGTTAGGAAAAAAGGCATTTATAGTTGGGATGGAAATGGAGATAAAAGTAACACTAAGGAGGTAAAATTAAACCAAAGATAATGTGATAAAGTGGGAAGGAGCAGGATGGACCTAAGTGATCGCCTGGAACTGCAGCTATTTAGTAGCACTGGTGTTTGTTTATATTGGATGCTTGTTATTAAGTGGGTGTTTCTGGGAGAATCAACCCAGTTTAAAAGTCTAGGTATAGTGCAGGCAATGATAAATATTATATGAGAATGTTTGCAAAAAGATTTTGTGAACTATATAGTGCCACTCAAATGTAATAAATAATGGTAGTATTTTGAAGAATTGATGCTCTCTTATATTAATGAGTATCCAAAATGAATGTTTCTGATGATGAGAACTATAAGCCATTATAGGCCAGGGACCGAAGAAGCCTGCCCCTCTGCCTGCGAGCACAGTTCTCAGCTGCTCTCCAGTTCAAGGCAAAAGGATTGGAGCTCTAGACTGAAGCTGAGGAGACCTGCTTTCCCTGGCCTGGCTCCGCTGCCAACCAGCTTGGTGGCTTTAGGACTTCATTGAGCTAAACTGGGCCTCCGTGTCCCCAACCATGAAATGAATTGTGCTTATCTAAGAGATAAAGTTCGATTCAGGTCCTGGATCCACGTATTAAATAAATATTAGCAGCATAATTTCTATGTGTCACACGCTTTGCTAGAAGTCGATCGGCTCTAACGCACTACCCAAACATAAAGCAGGACACGGCTAAATTGGGAGCATAAGCACAGAGGAAAACAAGAATCCTGGCTCGGCCACTTGTCGGGTGTGTGATTCTGGCCAAGTCACTGAACTTTTCTGTGCTACATTTTTCTCATCTCCTAAAGGAGAGTGATATAATGTGCATTCACAGGAGGTCGATGTCTGTAACGTACTTCTAGAACAGCTCCTGCATGTGCCAAGAATTCAACAAACGTTCGCTAGTATCATCATTGATGATGTTGTTCTTGTGCCACCAAAGCAACTGCCTCGTCTGCCCACGTGTAGCTCTTCTCCTTGGCAGCAGCATCTAGATGCTTCGACAGATGCCATGTTGAACAAGTACAATAAGCCAAGCCATGGACAAGGACTTGGGGACCCACTCTGTGTTTCTCACAAACGGCTCTGAAATTGATGCTTTGTCCAAGCTCATGTTGCTAACGAATTCTACACCTGAGATCTGAATGAGGCCTCTGTGGCCTTAAAGCTGTGTTCTTTCAAACTTGACCTACTTTACTTTATATATTCCTGCTTGATCTTTGCTAATTATTCGTTTAGTCCACCTCTCTGGTTAGAGGGAAACTTTCTGATAAGGAACTCTGCCTAGTTCACTACCAGTTGTTACCTGCAGGCTAAGGCCCACGTTCTTTAGCATACCATCCAAGGCCTCCATGGTCTGGTCTTTGTCCACCTCTCTGACGTTCTTTTTCACTCGCCCTCACTGTGGTCTCATTGATATACTCCTGTCTGTACTGAAGCCTTCACCGCCGTTTCAAAGGAGGATTCCCCTCCCCCAACCATGGCTCTGACATACCCCGTATCGTTCTGCCCTGCTCGCCTTTCCTCTGTTCATGCTATGCACTCACTCAGGCTTCTTCTTTAAGACTCACTTCAAAAAAGGCACATTGTGCCCTGGCTGGTGTAGCTCAGTGGATTGAGCGCGGGCTGGGAACCAAAGGGTCCCAGTTCGATTCCCTGTCAGGGCACATGCCTGGGTTGCAGGCCAGGTCCCCAGTGAGGGCCATGTGAGAGGCAACCATACATTGCTCTTTCTCTCCCTCTCTTTCTCCCTCCCTTCCCCTCTCTCTGAAAATAAATAAATAAAATCTTTAAAAAAAAAAAAAGGCACATTGTGACTCAGAGAAGGAAAGTACAATAAGTGAAAGCTTCACCGAGACCCATTTTGATTGGATCTTTATTTATAGCATCTCTCTACCTCTGCAGAATGGGGATAGGGTATGCGTTTCCACCCTTTCCTACCACGTGGAAGCTTTTGTCCAGATTTCCAACTGAAGACTCATTCTTCAAAATTTATTGACTTCAGACTCTGTGCCAAACTTGCTTAGAGAGGCTGACCCTCTGAAAGTTTGGTGTACACTGACCACCTCCCTAAGTATGTGTGATTATTCCTGTTTCCCAAAGGTAGCCTGGGTATTTATCAAGAGAATTTGCTTTTGGAAGCAGAGCTATCGATGTGATTGAATTTAGCAATGTTTGAAGCATACTAAAAAGCAGCCAAAGACCTTCTGTGCATCCTAATTCCTAGCTTGGTTCAGTTTTGGGGTTTTTTTTCAACTGCTCTTAAAAGCCTAAGTTCAGCTGCAGTGAATCTCTTGGGGCTGAGCTGTATACGTGTGCACATAACTATTATGTTCTAGTTTATGACGCATGCACTTCAAATAGCCGCGTGTACCTGACCTCGTGCCCGTTTGGGGAAAATGAGACGACGGGGTTGTGTATTTGCATTACATGCCCTGGAAATGAAATAGATGGGAGAAGGCAGTTTTCTCAGTCCTTGAAAAGTATGATTCTTTGAACTCTTGAAGAATGACAACTTTAAAAATCCCACAGTAAAGTAACATCTTATCAGAACCATGGAAAGGATTTTGTGAAAGAAGGTTTACATTTTAGTTTAAGGAATATTTGCACCAGCTAGACATATGAATGGATGCTTGGTTAAATCTCAGCTTTGTGGGCGCTGCAGGAAGAGCACAAAGATGAAGTTGGAACACAAAGGTACATCCCAGCTGTTGAAACTTTGAGCAGATACCTTAAATTCCACTAAACCTCAGTTATTTTAGCTGTAAAATGAGAATAGTAATAAATTTTACTGCCTAGAGGAGCCATAATCATTAAAAGACAGTATCTATGCTACTTGGAAATGAGAGCCTTCAAGATGGCCGAAGACAGAAATATAAGGAGCGATAACAGAGAGAAGAAAGCCAGCACTGTGACCGGCAGACAGTCCCGCTAAAGCTAAGGAGCACCTCAACCCCTGGGTCCAGATCCCTCCTCTGAGAGCCCAGTGACCTAGTCGTGACACTCCCAGAGGCAGTCAGGTTCAGAGAAACTAACCAAAATGCACAGAAGGCAGAGGTAGGTAACAGAATGCTACTGTAGCTGGAAATCCGAGCTTGAACCTTATCTTGAAACTGAGTGGGGATGGAACATAGCAATTTATCTAAAAGTGTAAGTAGGTCCTTGTTGGAAGTTATTTCAAAACTTCAAGTGAATTGTGGATAGGAACTAGAGAAAGCTGAGATCTTTACCAAAGGAAGTGGAAAGGTGTGTGAGTGTGTGTGGGGGTGGGGGGAATGAGTAGAGAGTGGGGGAGTGAGATGGCAGAAACAGTAATGCCTAGGACGGTGTAAGAAGACAAGCATATGTTACATTTAAAGTTATTTTCTCTGACCTAAAGTGCCATTACCTCAAAATTCAGGGAACATTTCCATGCCTACTGTGGCCTTATGCTGTACATTTTTGTGGTTACCAACAAAACAGGTTGAGTTTCCTGGATCAATGACCTAGAAAAAATAAAGGAGCAGCGACAAAAAAATGAGCAAAGACAGCAAACTCAAGCCAAAGGTGAACCTTGAGGATGTAAGCATGGCCCTGTCGTCCCACAATGGAGAACCCTCGGAAATATTAGAAAGAGTATTACACTTTTTCACAAGGTATAGAGTGGGGGATTGAGATCATCTGACATAGAGTTTAAGGGGTAGATGTAGATTAACACTTTTAATGAGAAAAAAATGTTTCCCGGGAATGAGATTATTTGAAGTCTTCATGAGGGGTGGATTCCCTCTCTGCCATCACTCTCCTTGGGAATCTAAGTCTTCATTAGAAATGTACATAGATGAGTAGAAACTCAAACTATAGGAATGCAATAACCTTGAAAGCTCTCCTCTAAGATAGCTCGCAGATATCTATGATATAAGGATAACCCCGGTAAATTAACAATGGCCCACCCAACTCTGTTCACCAAGACGCCCTCCCCTCCAGGCAGTGCTGAAACACACTGACCACGTCTTTCTCGGCTTCCTTCTCCCGGGTGTACTGTTTTCATTCACTTGGCACTCTCTCCCTTTCTTCGTTTGGTTAATACCGCTGTCTATGACTCAACCCTCTCACGCTCGTGTAGCCTGGACTCTGCTAGCTACCTCCAGATTGGAATCATCGCTTGGGTAATTGCCACTCTTGCATTTCAGGCCGCTTCTTTTAGGCCTGGCTAACTTCGTCCACCACGTGCTGAATTTGTAGTTTAGCCTTCGGAGGGTGATCTTATTTTTCTTGTTCCCAAGTCCTTAGAAGACAACTTGCTATGGCTCTGAGTATGGAAAACTAGTGTAATGAACTTGGCACCTTGTTGATGTTTAATAAATATTAATCCCCCTTTTTGTCTTTGGGGGATAGGAAATCATTGCAATCTATCAGTGAACAAGTATTTAATAAGTGCTGGAAGAGAGTAGTGAGTTAATATCAGAGGCTGCCATGTAAAATATGTTGGCAGTGTCAGTTAAGAACTCTTATGTGTTTTATGCACAAGACTAATAACGTGGATTGTAACCTGGTTCCAATGGTATTGTCGAGATTGAATGAAAAGATTATTAACTACAATAGCAACGTATTGGTCACAAGAGTTTTGATTCTAAAGTTGTCTGGAAGCTAACATGTGTTAGTATAAACCCATGGAAACAAAGAATTGTTAAAACGGCTCATGCCACTAATATAATATGTTCCTATCATATGTTTATCTTAATCCATCTGTCTCCTCTACTAGCCTGTGAAATCTTTGAAGGCAGCATCTATGTCTAAATAATCTTCTATCGTTAGCATCTGGCAGTGCCTGCTACACAATGGTACTCAATAGATGTTTATAGAATGTACATTGAATACACAGCTCATCTTTCTACTTAAGAAATTACCTTGCCAATGGAATAACTATATCCACTTTATCATATTACTATGCAAACTGTCAGCCCTCGCTCTGTATTTCTTATTTCTCTCCAGAGGTTAATATTTCTCCTCTTGGACTTTGGACCTTTTGTAAAGGAATGAGAAAATAAGATTTGGAAGTTGAGGTGGGGTGGAAGTTTTTCTTTGGGGTTTGGGGCTTTTTAGTTTGTTTTATTTTGAGAGGACTACCCAGGATTCGAATACTAAAATGTGTGCTGCTTATCAAAACAATCACTCCAAAGTTGGAATGGAGAGAACAAACTAAGCAAAGATCATTGGCTAATAACAGAGGGCTAAGGGGCTCAGAGAACCTCTGCTTCACTTACTGTGCACACGGACACTGCCTGAGCACCCATGTCCGTGGGAGGAAATGAGCGCAGACCTCCCCCATTAAGTTATGAAAGAGCTCTAAGCAGCTAGCAAAGGACAGAGAATAGAAAACCGTACTTGGGTTCCTGGGTGGGGAAGAGCGGGAGGGAAATGCATGTATACAAGGTGCATACTTTGTGCCAGGTGTTGAGGTCGGGATCGTCTTCCATGGTTTTGTTCAATCCTCTAGGAAGACGTCATTACGATTCCCATTCTGAAGATACAGAAACTGATATATTCACAGTCTCACGGCTAGTTAAGTGGATGAGATGCTTATTTAGGTCTCTCTGGCTCAAAACGTCTGTATCTTTCCACTAAAACTATATTCCTCACATATTCCTGAGTTAAAGAACCACCTGGAGCACTTGATATACAGTTTCAGGCCTCCTTCTGGGAATCTTGGCTGGTTAAGTTTGGGGTAGGGGTTACGCAGGTGAAATTTTCACCATCACACCAGGTAGTTTATAGAAACCAAGCAAGGCTTGAATCCTCTACAGAGATATCCCCAATGCCAAAATATCCCAGAATGTTGGAGAAGCTCAAGACTGTCAAGGAACAAAAAGACTTTAAATATCTCCACCATTATGTCCCTCCCCTCCCATTATTTTATCTATCTATTTCATTTAATGAACAATAGAAACCTATTCATACGTCAGCTCATCTTAAAGCTCACTTTTTAATAGACAGACCCTGCCGAGACTCTCCTGTTCAAAAATTCTGTCATCTACTCTAGAGAGCACTTAGGTTGGTCGATCTCTAGACTATTACAAAGTCTAGGCAAAAACGAGCGAGTCAAATGACTGCACATCAGAGTAGTTTAAAGAGACCTGGAAGTTCTCTTTCCTAACTCTCCCTCCTTGTCGCTATCTGGTTGTCTCTCTTTCTCTGCAACGTGTATGGATAATCCATGCATTCCTATATCTTGCCGCAAAGCTCTGAAGGGCTTATGAGTTCTTATTTATAAAGGGGAGGCTTCTAGGACCCTCTATATAAATAGATTACTTTGAAGGAGTCAACTCTGAAGTCACCGTTTGGGAAACATTTACTTTGAAGTATTCCTAATGACATATGGAAGCAAAACCATAGGGTCCTACAAAAATCATGAAATTCATTTAAAGATTCCTATGTTTTTGAAGATTTCATGTGAATTTGGCTTTCTAATTTAAAATACACCCACATTTGCTTTAATATAAAATTTTAATTTTTCTCAGTATGTTTGAATAAAATTGAACCTCCACATATATATTACCTATGTATACTATATTAAATACATATATTTCTTGTCCAAAGACTCTGCCATCCCATGTACAGATAAAGAGGCACAGCATTCACCTACCAGCATACATAACACCTTGGCCGAAAGAAGTTTACTAGATTAGTCACCTTTCCCAAGACAAGATGACCCAAGTTGGGAATTCCTTAAACAGGAAATGAGAAAGAAAAGTCCCAAGCAATGGTAAGAATGTGCATACAGGCTGATGCTACGTATCAAAGGAAAGCTACCCAATTTATTGACCAGTCAGTCAGAGAAGAGGCATCACTTGGGGTCAGACCTGCCTCCCACGTCTCTTTCTCTCAATTCAGATCCGGGAGTCAAACCTAATTGACCTCCCAGATTACGTGTTGCTTTCACATGCCCGGTCACTTCTGATCTTTGTATTAACTTCATACAACTAACAAAGCAGAAATTGTTACTCTCACTTACCAGAAAAAAAAAAAAAAAAATGAGGAACGGCCAGGCTAAGACTTTCCCAGAATCGCCCAGGTCATTCTGGTATCTTTCCACTCTCCCATATTTATTCTATACCCAACAATATCTTAGGGACATTTTCATAAGTATAAGACATATTTAGTAAATTATGGCTGAGCTGAATTTATTATTCCAGTTAATAAGATTCTGAGTGCAAAGCTGAGATTTGCAGCTCGATTCTTCCTCCCACCCTTCTGGGTCCTGTGTCGCTACAAAAGCCCATGCTGTGTTAGAAAATGCTAATGATAATTTGACTCATAATATTTGTGCACCTCCTCACACACCAGCTTTCAAAGGATAAATATTAGACTGTGCACTGCCCAACTGAAAGAACTCCCCTGAGTTATCGCTGAAAAATCAAGAGACTATTTTTTTAAGTTCCAGAGGGCTAGACTGCAGTCAATATTTGTAAATATTAACTGCTATAGTTTTTTATTCTGAGGAGTCCAATCTGATAACAAAGACTCCAAATTGGATTGGGGTCTGTGTTACATAAAACTTTCATTTCCATGCGATGTGCTTTTTAGCCAGAGTGGGTGGAGGTAATAGGGAGGCACACTGCAGCCGGAGGCCTTGCCGTTTTATCGGCCATCAGTCAAGGTGAAAAGCTCCCTGAAACTCTAGTGAGATTGGATTTAACATAAACTTCCTGAGTTGAATTCCATTATTGCTAAAATAACTAGCAGGAAGTCATTTAAATATTTTCCAGAATGCCAATATTGGGGCTTATTCAGCTTTGACTAGTAGAACGTTGAAAAGAGTTCACCCTCCCTCAAAGTGTCAAGAATGGCTTAAATTTTATTTCTAAAAAGAACATTAAAGACGTGTTATTTCAATCTGGCTGCTGATAAAAGACGCCCTAATGACTTTAACTAAATGCTGCTTCCAATGTCCAGGAATGGACATCATTCCTTCCAAGGTGCATCCTTCCAGTGTTGGACATAAACATGCGGTGAAAGACACCCACTGAAATGAAGTGAAAAGGCGGTGAGGGCACCACGCAGCCGCTCCCCAAGAAAACAAATGGCGCTACACTTCTCGTCTGCTCCTATAGTCAGGTTTGATGTGGTCGTGGGGACACAGTGCACAGGTCACACGTCTGTTAGAAATCTCGTTCAGTTAAAAGAGAAACATGCAATAAGTTTTTAATGTGTTAAGATGGAAATTATCGAATTTCAACTTCCAAGGCACAGAGGAAAATACACATGGTGTGGACAGTATTCCTAAGGAGTAGTAACTGGTTGTGTGGAAATGATTTCAACTTGGAAAAGGGATTAGTGTATTATTTTAAAACTGTATATAGTTGATAAAATCGATGTGGTGCAGGAACTGGACACGAGGCAGCTATCAAAACGCCAAAAGTAGAAAGTTGTGCAAGCTGACGGTCCTTCACTCACTCCATTGCCGTTCACTATTTGATATTTACGGAATCCCCACTGTGTGCCAGACTCTGTGAGTTACCAGAGAACAGAGACAAATAAAATAGTCTGAGACCAAAGGAACTTGTGATCTAGCAGATAAGACAAATAAATCAAGGATTCAGGTCTTCAATCATCACTTTGATAGAAAAAGTTGTGTCTGTAGTACCTTCTTCTGCAAGGATTATGGGATTTGGGCAAGGACTTCTTTTGCCTTACAGTTATAAATAAAAAATTCCTAAAGGTCTGTGGGCAACTATATCATTAGTGTGAGGTTTTAATACTTCCATTTTAATTCAACACAAACAGCTTTAAAATGCCTCTGATCAGCGTTCTAGGGGTGAGTGAGAATGGGAAGGAGAACAGAGTGGAAACTAATACTTTGAGCACTTAATATTATTAGTCCTTATTATGCTGGGTATTTTACATTCAATATCTAATTTCACCAAAAGAAAAATCACACTGAGCTAAGCATTATTATATTGATATTATGACTGAGGAAACTAAAGCTGAGTGGATTATACCACATGCCTGAAATCACATACTAGTAAGTACCTGAGTAAGGTTTAACCCTTCTAAATTCCTAATGAAACTTTCTCTTCTGGAGCCCTGGCCTGCCCATTCCCGGGCTTTGAAACCTACATTTGGACTTCCGCTTTTTCTGCATTCTTCGTCCACTTTCATCCATGGGAACACTGACAATCTGTTTACACCTAATTCAACAAAGCCTTCGGCTCACATTGTAAAAACGTATCTGTCAAGTTCTGGAGACACAAAGATAAATAGGACATGGTTCTTCAAGAAGTTTAAGTCTACGGAAGGAAACAAATTATTAACACAGAAACAGAGAAACAGAGGACAGGGAACAATATGGTGTGATAGACATTTAAATCAGGTGCTATCGTTCGGTGAGCCACTACGGCCTCCGTCCGTGATTGGATTCTATGACCTCTCCATCCTCTGCTCTCTTCTCTCCCATGAACCCCACTCGCAGCCACGATGACACCTTCTCAGCTCCTGAACGCCACATGTGGCCTTTCTTCCGAGACCTCATACACCTTGTTTTCTCTATACATCCCAGTCCCCCTGCCCTCACCACTCCTCCCCATCCTACTGACACCGCCTCACCTGCTTAACTCCTACTCGTCTTTCGGGGCAGGTCTCAACCTGTGGCCTCTCCAGTTGGCAATAGGTGCTTGTTTATTTTAACCATATTACCTTGGGCTAGGTATGGGGTGGGGGGGCAGATATATATAAAGAGAGAGAAATGGGAAGGAGTTTACATTTTGTGGCTCACAGTTCCCACCATGTCCTGCAGGGCACAGAGACAGCATCAAGGTTAGTCGTGAGGCAGAGGAGAAGGGAAACTGCATAAGCACCTGAACTGTGGTTTCCATGGGAAGGAACAGGCAAGCACAGTAAGCAGGCATAGGATTGACTAGTTTGAAAAACTTCAGCAGACTCTGAGCTCTAGGGGTTGGTCTTCACTGTCTGGTACTTGACCTGGAGTAGCTGAGGGCAGGTGTATCCTGGCCCAGAGTGTGAGTACAGAGTAACTCAGGTGGTTGGGCGTATGCACTTCATTAGCTTCTCAGGAAGGGGAACTAACTGTCCTGCAGCCAGGGCCTCAAAGCTGGGTCAAGACAGCAATTTTTTTTTAAGATTTTATTTATTTATTTTAGAGAGAGGGGAAGGGAGGGAGAAAGAGAGGGAGAGAAACAGCAATGTATGGTTGCCTCTCACATGGCCCTCGCTGGGGACCTGGCCTGCAACCCAGGCATGTGCCCTGACAGGGAATCGAACCAGGACCGTCTGGTTCCCAGCCCGCACTCAATCCACTGAGCTACACCAGCCAGGGCAAGACAGCATTTAAAAAAAAACAAAACTCTTTTTCACTATGCAATCTTACACACCCTGGACAACTCCTATCATAAAATGCATACTGTATTATAATTCCTCACTGAGTTTCTTGTCTTAATCTTATTTGAGTAAACTAGCTCTATGAAGGCAGGAACAGTCCTGGAATTCAGCATTTAGGAGATGCCTGATAAGTAGAAAGAAGTAATATTTAGGTTGTGTTTGGAAGGATGAGTAGGAGTTCCTCAGGATCAGGTGAGCTGGGTGGGAGACCTAGACAAAGAGGAGGCCAAAGTTCGAAGATGCGCTAGCGCGTGTTCATTTGGAAATGACAAGTAGCTTTAGGGTTTTCAGGGGAGTTGGAATGAGACTAGAGGAGATACCCCGAGGTCTGATCAGGAAAAACTGTGTATGATAGGCTAAGGGGCCTGGACTCTGTCCCATGCAATGGAGAGTCATCAAGCCCCAGCAGAAGACGGATGGTCAGACAGTGAATACCATGGGCTGCTTCTCAATATGAAAAAAAATTGTTCTTAAAAATCAAACATGGGTGGAGGGAGGAAAAGGGGGAGAAATTGAGACAACCATAATAGCATAATCAATGAAATAGAATAAAAACTCAAGCCCTAAAAGATGTCCAGTGTTCGGCTGGCACAGTTCTAGGTACAAATACGTCTACGTCTCTGTGCAGCCTCTACGTGCAGCTCATGGCGGGGCCCACGATGACGTACACTGTTGTGTTGATGAACCCCAAAATGAGCCACAAAGAAATCCCTCATCTCTTGTTACCAGTAGATCCCATCCTGTTTTTCATTTCTTTTCCCAGGGTAGCATGACTAGATGAAAAAGAAATCTCTGGAAATATAGATAGTACATATTTCCAAGTAATATGTAATGCCTAATACATAATTGCTAAAGTCGTAAAAGATCTGGTCTCTCAGAGGGTTATATTTATCTAATGACAATTCAACTATCTTTAAATTACTGTTTAATAACGGCCCTGCTCTCTTATTAAGGGAAAACCATACATGGTGTGATACTCTACTATGGTTTATTATTTTTCTTCACATACAGACATGACACCATAACATTAAGAAGCCATGTCTTTGGCCATATTCAAATAAATAAAGTACACTAAAAGCCGCAATCTGTGAAGGATCGCAGGGTTTCCATAGGAAAGTGAAAATGTAGATGCAGACATCAGATTTGCTCTGTTCCTTCACGAACCCTCTGCAGCCTGCTCCATGCGAGACACAAAGGGCTTTTGTGACGCACATGCTGAGCATCACGAGTGGAGAGCCTGGCCAAAGAAAATATACAATTACCAGAAGAATAAACCCAGGATGAAAATCACAGAGGTAGCATCAATAGACGTCGAACACGCCATTGGCCCCATCTGGTTAGAATCACATCATCAAAATTAGCGCCGGAGTAGACCTTCCAGGTCATCCCTCCCGTCCCCGTGCCAGCACAACAATCATCTGTTGGACGACTAGGTCCAGGTCAATTTCATATGTCTCAAGAGACAAGAATTCCACAGATTTCGTGGGCAAGATATTTACCATATTTAAAGAGGCAAGCGTAGTCACAGTGCAGACTTCAGTCAGCAAATTAACTGTGTGCGGCCTTGGAAACATGAGGGGTGGCTTTTTCTAAGGAGATGTTTTTCCAGAAGACAAAGAGCTTGGCACCCAGCGAATCACAAGTGAGATAGAAGTAAGAATTGTTGTAAGCCGTACAAAGATTTAAGGGAGTCTCAGAAGCAGTTGAAGAACCTTCTAGAAGCAATCCCAAGAAATTCTGTATCAGCATCCGAACCCTTTTCCACACAGAGAACTGGAGCTATGTGCCCAGGGAACCAGCTAAGGTGCTGGAGGAAGAGGTGCTCAAGCTGTAGGTCCTCATCATTGATAACAGAGGACGTGACCTTCTTCGGGAGGGGCTGGGGGAACAGGGGACAGCTGCCTGGGAAGAGAAAGCCCACATGAAGAGTCAGGAGGTGGAAATTGGAAGGTGGGATAGAAGACATGGTCTAGAAGCCACGAGTGCACATGTAGGGAGTGAGATCTTGTACAAACAGTTGGGGGTCAGAAAGGAATGCGAGGCTCCTAAGTGATGGCCTTTCAGAGTCATTTTAAAATTATTTTTAAATAATAAAAGCTTTTGTTCAAAATATTACGTGTCAGCTCAATATATGACACATACATAACAGATAGGAATACCAACCCTACTGAGTGAAATAAGAGATGGAACTGGGTGAGTAGGGAACACTGGAATGCTCGTGCCCAAACCAGCCTATTCTTACGGAGGACCTTGCTGTGTTTCTCTGGAACCCCTAGTATTGGTTTAAATCACTAATTCTCTATGGCTAATCTTTATTAGCCATAGAGTTAATAATCAAGTATGTTGAATATTCTGTGGTGGGATATGTCCAAAGAGAAGAGGTATAGTTCCCTAACAAAGAATTCTATCCATGAAACTCAGAGCTCATTCTATTTCAGTCAGTATTCTTTCATCTCACACATTCACGTAGCTGAGTGGTCCTTGCAAATCCCACAATAATATGTGCCTCAGCAGAGCACGTGAAGGAGAGAGAATAGCCAAACTAGAAAACAAGGAGAGGAGTTAGAAAAACAAAGGCAGAATCAGTAACAGGACAATCAGGGATAAAATGAGATACTGATAGGGTAACCAGTAACCAACATTATTGTTTTCTTAAACCAAATGCACATATCGTCCTTCTTTCTTGCTCACAGAAATATGACGTTGTTTGGAGTAATATACCCTCCTCTACCCAGCCTTGTACCTAACTAAACCAGTCATGGCAATTCCATTCTCCTTGTCAGTAATTGACTTGGGAATGGGCATCCGATGCCAGTGAGGGCAAAGGTGAGTTCTGATGGGCAACTTCTGTGAAGAAGCTTCCTGCTCCTACGATGGTGTAGTTGGAATCAGATGGTCCCTCTTCTTTTCCTGGATAGTAAGTCTGAGAAATTGGAGCAGCAGCAGGCATCCTGTGACTATGAGGGAATGTACCGAGTGGTAATGTTGACACCGATAGTTCTTGAGTTCTTGATGTCGTGTTGAATCACTGAATTACCCAACCTTGGAACTGCCCTAGCTCTGAGCTTCTCTTTATGGGAAATATTTGCCTTCTTTCTTATTGCTTAGCTTGGTTGAGACAGGGTTTCTGTTTGTGGCAAGCTAAGCTTCCAATTGATATCCGAGGGCAGAAAGAAGCTTTCTAACCCAACTCAGAATTGTTATCCCCTTAGGCTTTTCCTATACATATTGTTTGGTATCTGTTACTAAATTGAAACTCTCTGAAAGCAGCAGACAGATATTTATTAGTAGGGAAAGACCAAAAAATATGATGAAACAGAAATGGGCTAATTTGGTGACATGAAGTCAAAATTTCACCATAGAGTTTAAGTGAATAGCTTAAATATTTACACATATTAGACTGACATGGACCAAGTAGGAGAAATCAAAATCTTTGGGGAAACCAAGGAAAATAAATCAATAATGTCTCTGAGCTTCTTGAGGGCATGCATTATGTTTTATCTATTGTTGGGTATCTAATCCTTAGTGACATGCCTGGATCATGGTATGTGCTCCATAAATGCAAAATTAATCAATGGAAGGAGACCAGAATACAGTAATTAATATTCTCCATCTCATCCAAGTGTTGCCCAGTTATTTCTGGTATGTTTGAGTAGATAAGGCTCAGCTGATAATAGGAAGTAAGTCCAAATACAAGTCGGCGTTAAATATTAGCTCAAACGTAGCATAAACATGAGAATTTCAAGACAGAGACTATTCGTTTAAATTAAAACTCATATCCAACCTCCCAGGATGGGAATAAGAACAATATTGCATAAATCTAAAACCTACGTGGATGAGCATCACAGCTCACAGTGATGTGTCATGTGCTGCTTCCTACGGTCTTTCCAACAGTCCTGGGCCCACACTAACCTGCGATCTCCAGACTCCCTGGCATGCTTAGACCGTGTGACTGAGTTTCAGACTGTAGGTGGACATGATCCGTGCCACCTCCATTGTCACCCCTTGTCCTACATGCTGGATGAAGGTGCAGTGAAACTGCAGGGAGTGCCAGAGCCACAAGCTGTGAGGTGCCTGGGCCTCTAGATGACTGAAGTGAACAGACGCCACCAACCAGAAGTAACCTTATATGGAGATTGGTTTCATACACATTATGCCATCTCTTTGTTATATATTGATCTGTTATATAATATATATTACGTGTGTAATATGATCTGCTATATATTAGTGACCTGTTATATATTATACCATCTCTTTGTTACCACAGTGTAGCCTACTTTAAATAATTCAACCAGTACACACCTGCTTGGTTTATGAGGACAATGATACCAGCCTTATCAAGATCTCAGAATGACAGAGTCATAGTTTTTTAAACCTGCAATAAAAATGGACATGCTTTGCAGTTCATAATGTCCTGATGCACACTAGCTTGTAAGGTCCCCGCCCACACCCCCTTAAGATAGGCAGAGTAAATATTATTATCCTCATTTCACAGGTGAGAAAATGATCAATGATCAAGGAGATTAAACAAGTGGTCCAAATCTACTGAGTGCTAGATTTAGAATGAAAGCATAAATCTTTTCATCCCAAATCCTTTGCTTTCCCCATTGTAAATATGCTGAATGTCTGCTTCTGTTGAAAACATTTTCTTGATTGATAGTTTTACTGCAGAAATTCCTCCAAGGGATTAGGAATTCTTTTAGAAAATTCAGTTCACTTAAATTCTAAATATAAACTCTAAATATGGAAGGGTTGATCATCTCAGAATTTACCAGTGAGGTTGGCTCTGCCACAGGTGATTTTTCTTGGTAGAGTCAGTGCCCCAGACTTAAACGGTTCCTCCAGGGGTCGTGGAATCTGTGCTCCCTCCCGAACCAAAGCTTCCCTGACCCACCCACCCCAACATGGTCAGACAGCCTCTACTCCGTCACCTCTAGTGACAAAGCACTGGTGACTTCAGAACCTTCTCAGTCTGTTGCTAGGGTGACGAACTCCTCCCAGTTCTCCCAAACTTTTCCTCATTTTGTAACTGAAAGTCCCATGTCCCGAGGAAACTGGGCTGGTTGGTCAACCGGCCATTGTTATGCAGTAGAAATTATTAAAACCCACTTTGAATTGAAACAAAACCTGCCTTGCTATAACTTCTACCATGCTCTCTAGTTTCCTTGTTTTTCCTTTTAAGCAACTATTATTCAACCAAAATTTGTTTCTTGGTGATATGTGGGTTTCCTTTGGTTTTCTCTGCCTACCAAAGCCTGAGATAAAATTGTACTCCCCAGCAACATCTTACCATAAACCAAAAGATCAGGAGATCATAGATCTAAACTTTTAACTCTGGGCCTGACAGACAGAGCCTGATAACACCAGCAACAATCTATACCACCTAAATAAATTATTCTGCCTGTAAGTCTATGGTGTAAGCCTTCTGGAATTGTTTTCCTGGCTCCCGAAATTGAGTTTTATAATAGCTTGATGACAATATAAATAAATATACTCCTATTGTAATCTATCATGGATGAATATAATTTATTAACAGTAATTGATTCTTAAACAAATATTAGTTATTTTCTAACTGCATGCTCTGCAGGAAAAAATATATTGTCTTCTAAGGTTTCTGCATTGAACTTAACATGCCTCTGAGAATTGAACTCCTTTTTTTCTTGCTTTTCTTTTTTTCTTTTTTAAAATATGAGTGCGCCACTTAACTCTTTGTGGGGGAAAGCCGTCTCCCCATTACTGGGTACTTAGGGACCACCAAAACCAGGAAATTCATGTTTTATGGGTTTTCCCCCAAATCAAAGCAACAGGGTTATGGTCAACATCATCTTTTCACTCCCACTGTACTTTCAGAGAGGTGCTTTGGGGGCAAAAGAAATATTTTGCAGTGAAAAGCACATCTACCTCATCATTTTCTTTTCTGCTAAAAAAGCAAGACGGGGATCCCAGCAGCCCATAAGCCTCCTGCAGCAAGTCAGAATGGTCTCTTCATGCTGTTTGGACTTTCTTGCCACTTATGATATCTGTCATCTGGTAGAATACTTCATAAACCTACTTCTTGAATGTATATTTTCTGTATGTAGCAAAAAAAGAAAAAAAAAAAGGTGATCATGATCACCATGGTAGATCTGAGAATCTGAGAAGCAGATGTTCCAGGAGAAGGTTTGGGTAGAGTGCCTGTGGGAAGGATGATAGTATAGCCTTGTAAAGGGAGTGAGACTTTGAAGGGCTGAGTATTTAAGTTATAGAATGGTAGAATAAAAACGAGACTTTAGAGCCCACTCAGTTCAACCACACCCATTTCAGAGATGGGAAAATTGAAGTCCAGGGAGCAGAGGTCCTCATACCGATGGTCAGGGCAGAGTTCTGAAGGCAACCAGACCAACCGCTCATTCTAACCTAACAAGTGTAAAAGTGATTCTTCAGCTGTGGGAACTGCTGAAGCCCTTTGAGAACTGGATTAAAGCTATGAAACCTGGCAAAAGCACACACACTCACGATTTATTTCTAATTTCTGGAGATGAGGTACTTCGTGAGGTTCATCCTCAAAGCCCTTGTGCCATGCTCTCAGGCCAAAGATGGCTTTCCAACTCACGCAATTCCTTCAGGGGCTCTCTGTTTAAGGGATAACCCAAATTAGACTTTAATTATTCAAAATTCAATATTTTTAAAAGAATCCATTATGATTGTTGTTTTACATTCATATGAGGACATTAAGCAAGTTCTGTATAAACAAATTCTTTGAACATAAGGGTCAAAAATCAAAAATTTACCTCAAGCATTAGCAGAGTGGGCCCTCAGCCACAGCACTCAGACTAACAGCCTGGGGCACACCACCCTGACTGCTCTCTCTCTAACTGTGATTCCCCCTGCACGAATTTAAGGGAAACAAGGTAAACTTTTTATTTCCATTTTCCCAATGTTAGCATGGCCTGTAGCGTCTCACTATGCTGTGTATCTTCGATAAATGAACAATGATAAATAGCTGATATTAGTAACTAATGTTTATTGTGTTTTACTCTCTCCTAAGTTGTATTAATGAATTTGTGTGTTACGTGTCTTCACAACAGGATAAGTTGAGTTTGCTGGTACACATTTTACAGTTAAAAAGAATTAAATCCCAGAGAGGTTTAACATTTTGCAAGGCTGTCGACCAGGGCGTTCATGCCCTTTCCCGCCTTACACCCAAACCAGAGGATGTATGGCAATGTAGGGAGGCATACAACTGGGACGGTGCTGCTCACATCCAGTATGTAGAGTCTGGTAAATGCCACTAAACAGTCTACAATGTATAGGGGGGGAAACTTGTACAGCAAAGAATTACATTACCCAAAATGTCAGTAATGTCAGGTTGATAGACCCTAAACTAGTCACTGGCAAATTGAGAATTCAAACCCAAAGAACATGATTCCAGAATGCATGATTGGTAGCTCCCCTCAAAATATGTTTAATATTATGTTTTCTCAAAATGCTAACAATAATAATAATATTCTGCGACTCACAGTTTGCAGTGTCCACGTCGTGGGACTGAGGACTTCTGGGCAGGCCATGCAGAGTCACCTACACACATGCACTGGAGGGACTGGTGAGGGGGTGGAGCCTGCCTGAGAGAGTCTCAGGGCCCGGTCGCTCATTACAGGGCGTCAGTACCTAAAAGAATATTTTGAATGTCATCATTGGGTCAGTTTTACTAAGGGAAGTGCATTGTAGAGATTGATAGTACTAGAATCAAGCAAACCTCTGTGCTTAATATTAAATTATTTTCCCTGGACATCTTTTGTACAATGAGCTGAGCCTGGTAAGGTTATTCAAGTTGTAACTCGAGGTCTGCTCCCAGGCTGGCATGGCTTTAGCACAACCCAGGTCATCAGCTCCAGGCTGTGACCGAGGCAGAGAGCAAACCGCAGCCTCCTGTCCTGCTCCACTATTCCCCTGGCAGGTGCCAGTCATGTGCTCAGAGGCCCACAGAGAGGTCATGCCTTTTCTGGAGCCAAAACAGACCGAGGACAGAGCAATCTTTCAGTGTGGTCCAAGGTCATCCTTTGGACTAGAGTGGACTTCCACAGCTGCAGTCTTGGCCTCTAAGTGGGAGAGGAAATCATGAGGGTCTTGGCAATTGCCCACACTCAGTTAGTCATGGATCTCAAATGCCCCTTAGCATTTGCATTAAGTCAGTGGAGCGTTAGGGTAAGGCTCCACTGGGGGTGTAGAAACGAATGCTTGTCTGCTGTGCCAGACATTCAGCTCACATTCATCTCACGAGTATTTTGCGAGTATCATGTTTCACAGTACACACCCTGGTGACACCACGAAGATGCAAGGCCATTATTATGCTCTTGGAACTTTCACTCTATTAGTAAAATAACCTGTGAGACTTAAGAAAACAAATGCACTATTCATTTATTCACTAGACACTTGAAAAACATCTAGTATGTGCAAAATCCTGAGCTAGATGGAAAAAGAAAACATAGCTGAGTATGCAAGCCATCTCCTCAAAACTCTTATAATGTAGTGCAAGAAACAGGCAGATGGTGTGGTAAGAAGAGAAATGAAAGGCAAAGGTCAAGGGGAGGGAAAGGCAGAGGAGAGGACAGGAGGGGAAAGGAATTCAGATATAAACTCCTTGTTCGTTTATCTTAGAGAAGTTACTGAATTCTCTCAGGCTCAGTTTCCTCATCTGTGAAACAGGCATAATTATACCTACTCTACAAAAAGAAAAAACAAGTTTTTTAAAAGTGCTCTGATAAAAGTATACCCACGGGCGTTCACTTGCTCTCGGGTCCAGTGATGCCCCAAAAAGACCCCCATGGCTTCTGTGCCGGCTCTAAAGAATCCCAGGCCGGGCAAGCTCCTCCTGTTCTCCCCACTAGGGGTGCTGCAACTCAGAAAAGCTACAGGGATCCAGACCTGAGACTGGGAAGGAGAAGAAAAGTGATCTGTCCCAGCCACAGGGTAATCAAAACACACACAAGGACAGGTGCGAAATACGGGGCATTAGCTCTCTGGGAGGGCCCCAGTGTGTTCCTTAGGGGTCAGCCTTGGAAAGCATGCCCTGGGTCGATAGGATGGGGGCAGTGAACACTTTCTTCCTGGCATTTAATCTTCATTCCTGGCCGTGCGTTATGATCACCTCTAGAGCTTGCCTATGAATGCAGGTGCCAAGGCCCCACCTCACACCAGTGAATCGGAATCTCTGCAGGTAGAGCCCAGGAAGCTATATACTGAAACAGTACTGCCGGTGATTCTGGTGCAAAGCCAGGTGTGAAATCACAGCAGTAGGGCCTCGTGGCATTAGGGGGAGAAAAATAAAACATTTCATTTCTAGTTTAGGCTCCACAATCTGCAAAAATCACTCTAAGAGGAGTCATATTTGAGCCTCATGAGAAGAGATCCTATATTTGACGATAAGATTAGCAACCTACTTATCTATCTGGAAAGGGTAACGCACCTATCCTCCCCCCAGGGGGTCCTGTCTCGGGAACAGCCCTGTCTTCTCTTCTCTCTAAACTTCCACATCCATTCACACACCAAGTCCAGCCCTCCGACTTCTCTTAACATCCTCTGTCTTTCTTATTCTCCTTTCTCCATTTATACCGCCATAGTTCAAGTCTTCATCATCTCTTATTTTCTAATTTTAGAAGCTTATTTCCTTATTGGAATAAAAAGGCATGATTAAATGTTAAGGGGGAAAAAAAAGGAGAAAGACGAGAGCTAGCATGTAAAGTGACTACTATGTAGAGACTTTGTGCTGGAGTCTTCGTGTGTCACCTAATTTTTATTCTCCCAACAACTTTGTAAGTTCAGTTGTCACCTCAGATGATTCTCTGGAGGAGAAGGTGAAATGGTCAATGGTTATTTCCAGGGTCACATAGGTAGTAAGTAGCCAAGAAGGTCCTTAAACCCAATGTCCTTCCTTCAGCCAAAAGCATTTCAGTGAGTTTCACAACCATTGCCATCCTTCCCAATGAATAATCTGCATTCCAACAGCTTTACCTAAATGTCTTTTCCTTGTTCTCTTGGCCTGATGCACACAGGGACCAACTGTTTTTTGTCATTCATCAATTACACTTTCATACACATGAAGCCTGAAGACTTCTAATTTTCTAATTAATCAATCACTCATACACTGAGTTCAGTTTCCATTGATTGAAAGGCCCCAGATTTCTGGCACCGTCCTTGGCACTGGGAGTGTCAGAAGGGAGGGAGATGACAAGTTCACCACCATTGGGACACTTGAGTCCAATAGAAGCATGACAAATGACAACCAGGCAAATTAGTTAAGTGCATTCTCTGAAGTCAAGTCCTGAACTAAATAGGAAGGCTGTGTGTGAAATGAGGCAATAGTCCAAGAGCCCTCTTAACCAACTGGGCGACCTCTTAGAGAAATAAACAGCACCCTTTTAACCATCCAGACAGGCTCATGGTTGAGCCGATTTATCTGTATCATCTACAAACAATATTTAACTTAATCTAACGCAGAACAGGAGCACAAACATTAAGGTCTGGGTCTGTAACCATTCCTCCAGCACTGCAATGTTTATGGGAATGCTCAAGGCCAAGAATGTGTGAGTTCTCAGCAGACATTGCCATTCTTGCTGGATGCCAGGTTCTCACTTACTCATAAAGCATGTGCTTCAGAAGACCTACATTATCCAGCTGTCTTTGCGGGGGGGGGGGGGGTCAAGTCCAGGGTTTGTTGTTCAGAGCCGAGCTGTGTATCTCACTAGTTGTGTAGTGTTAGGAAAGCCACTTAGGTCACTTGGTTTCGGTTTGGCCAAAAAGTCCAAAATGTGAGTTGAGCTAAATTTCTCGAAAGGGCTCTTTCAGCTTGGCAGCTCGAGGATTTCATTTGGAGGAGTTTCCCTAAGAGAGAAAATGGGATCAGTGTTTCTTACCTGGAGAGATGCAGAAGTGGCTGAGTGGACAGACGGTCTTCACTTTCCCTCAATCTCTATGTCACCTGTGTGTGATTGCCACTGTCCCCCAATGCCAGTAAGAGTACATTGGTGCTTAGTGTTTCTGCTGACCACACATGACTGCCATGTGCTCCTGCCCACTAACCTACCTCCTAGGGATCTGTCTTACGGTAGGTATGGCACACCAACATTCCCGGGTATGGTACTGTCCATGGGGCTGTGGGGCACTGGGGGAGTACTATCACATAGTACTATGCTGAAACAGGAACCATGGAATCTATCTCTGACATGCCAAAGAGGAATTTCAAGATAGGGACCAAGCAAGGAAGCAACTTCAATGACTTCTCCCAATAGGTTTGTGTCTTCACAAGCACGTGGGATATCTGTTGGTCTTGCCTTCTCACAATTCATACCCTCTTCTTCCAGTAAGAGCAACCTGGTTTTTTCTTCAGGAACAGTTTTTCCCCTACCCACAATACACGTAGTTTTGGAGTGGCCATGTGAGCCAGGCCTCAACCACACACAGGGTGTATCCCCTACATAAAGCAATTGTCTCAGCAATGGGTCGCAGGACCCAGCTGAGGCTTGGAAGAATCAGATTAAGATTGAAGAGAGAATTCTTCTTCTGGGATTACCCATGGCAAGGATGATGTAAGACTGGAGCTGTTGCAAATATCACATGCGCACTTAAAAAAAAAAGATTCAAAACAAAGGAGAGCAGAGCTCAGAGGTGAAGGAAATGAATCCTGGTGATATAGCCTGAGTCCTTTGGTTCAGGACTAGAAGCACTTTTACATTTACACAAGCCAGTGAAGTCCCTTTTCTGCTTAAGCCAAATTCCACCAGGTTATCACGGCTTGACCGGAAGATCCATTGAATGCCAGCATCGAGCCTTGCATTTGCTCACTAGAATATTTCAATAGGTGGTAAGACAAATTTGATCATCTCTAAAACAGCTGCCACTTCTATCATTCATTGGCACTTTTAAGCTAATGTGTCTAATAAAAGCAACATTGTAGAAGGAACAGGAACTGTGAAATCAGACTGACCCGAGTCTGAATGCCAACTTATCCACAGCCTTGTTTCCAAAACCTAGTTATTTAGCCTCTATGAGATTGTGTGTTTCTATAAGATGGAAGGTAATAATTGGAGATTGTATGTTTCTGTAAAGTGCAGAGTGATAATATGCTCCTTGAAGAGTCTCTTTCCAGGATTAGATTAAAACACTGAGCCCCGAACGCATTGCTTACCACATAACATGCAGTCAATGGGCGACTGCTGTCATTACTTTATTAGTTCATAAAACCAGAAGCCACATCTCAGAGTGTCCAATGTGAATGTAATAATGGTACTTCCTTGCAACATCAAAGCTCAATAGAGTTTACAAAATATTTTCTTACCCACTAGCTCATTCCTCCCACTCCCCAAGGCTCAGAAGTAGTGAAATTTGGTATGATAACCTCCCTTGAAAGATCTTGCAGCCAGTAAGAAACAGAGCCAGGACCACAGCCCCAGCCTTTGTACCTTAAGCTCAGAGCTCTAACTTCCCCACCACACAGCCACAGGCCTGCTGCCTGAATAGGCATCAGCTCTCAGGGTCTCGAGTCTCCCTGAGCTGAGCGCATTACCTACTTACAGAGTGATAAAGCTAGCAATGCCCCTGCAAGTCCCAGCCTCCCCACCAAAAAGAATGTTCACTCATACCGTGTGTAAAAGCACAGGAAGGAAGGTAAGAAAGCCCAAGGTTAGAATGCAACAATTTTGGGCTTTGTGACCACAAGCAAGTAAACAAAGTCTTGCTGAGCTGCAGTTTTCTTATCTGTAATACTGGGGTCAGAAGACTGTCTACGTCTTCTGCTTACAGAGAGAATTAAATGGGCATCTCTGTAAAGCAATGACCGCAACAGCCATCACATGACAACCTGTCTGTGAAAGGCATAAATTACCAAATCACTGTCTTGATTATTATTATTATAAACCTACGATTCTGCACCACCCGGGCTTTCTTCACTCTTACAATCTCTCTGGACAACAAACCACTGAGACTAGAAACTGAGTCTCTGTGGACTCTGCACCCCCAAGCCAGTTCGTACTCACTGACTATCCCAATGAGTGATTGCAATGCCAAGGCTTCCATTCAAAGGATTAGCCTAAGGGGAAAATTACCTTTTGAGTTCTTACATGGGCTCCCTCTCTCTCTCTTCTTTCCAGAATGGTGATATTATAGTCATTACATCTCAAAACATTTCCTACGATAAAAGTAGAACACATAGGCATAATGAAACCCACAGACAACCTCTGCAACAAAACTAAATTATATTATAACCAGCACCAAAATAGGAGTGAGTGGTGCCAGACTGCCTACATCAGCAAGCTATGAAGGGGAAGAAGCTTGAATCCCACATTTCAGTCTCCTCAAGCAATGTCTCTTTTTGTGTGTGTGTTTTTTTTTTCCTCTATCTTTACCCCTCGTTCCTTCACACACCTGCTTCAGATTCGGCTGAATCAGGAATGGAGGTGCCAGGCATTGGCCCTGTTCTGGAGGGTCTGGGCTTTCTCCCTTGCTGTGTTCTCCACTTGCGACTTGCATTAAATTCATTTTGGGACGAGGCACAAGAGGCCTTTTTGATTGAACAGTGAAAGGAGCCTATTAGAAATGTGAAATCATAATTTTCGGAGGTTTTGGGACATAAAAAAAATGTGGACAGCGGTTGGCTAAAGAACTGAGCAATGTTTAAGTCAGGAAAATACCCTGGGTAATGGAGCCAGAAAACCTAAATCAGTGGTAAATACTGCTAAGCCATCATTACATACTAAATAGTTATTAGTCATTTCTCTGTTTTTCACAGAAAGCTTCAGGGTCTGAATTCCAAAGCTTAGATTCCATTCTCTCTCACAAATCAAAAATCCCATTCCCTCCAATAACAGAAACCTGCCCAGAGAACATTAAAGGTCAAGCTAAACCCACAAAAGCAAAGCAATGAAGATTTCAAAGACCCCAAGTGGAAAAATACAATTAAAAGTCACCAGTTATTTTTGAACGGGAGAAAAGATTAAGAGTTTGATTTAAGGTCAGGAGCCCAAGGGGCAATGGCAAAGGGAAGCAGGATCCCTGAGCCAAACCATAAGCAAAGTAGCCTGGAAATGCTCAGGTTTGGCGGGGGCCGTTCCCTTTCTGGCCCCCCCGTGGGCAAGCAAGCGGGTCACAGTGTGGTTGCAAGGCTGAGTTGCCCCCCTGGGGCCCATATTGGGAACAGAATGTGAGGACCTGGCTTCCAATGGACAGGCCTGGGCTGTGGACCTGGCTCTTTCCCAACTGCACAGGGATTTTCCTGTATTACCCTGCACAAGTCACTCTCCCTGCCCTGCCCGAGTTTTATTTGATTCCTTCTAATAAGGCCAAGATTACCAGTAAACCTGCATTTTGTAAGACTGAGGGATAGCAAGAAGGCATGCTGGGACTGTAGGCCCAACTTCACACTACTCACACTTCCTGTTATACTTTTCAGCCATGCCTGAAATACTACCATTCATTCTATATTTAATATAAGAACATTGTGTGAGTGCCTACTTTAAGCCAGACCCTAGGCAGGGTATACAAGACTGAGTAAAACAGATGGATCCTACACAGAATCTAGTTGAAAGAAAAATTGAATTACATGTACATACACGCAAACTGAGAATCTCTGTTAAGTTAGTGGACGTGGGAAAGTTGAGAAGTCTGAATGTGAGTTAAGGTCATCAGCAAAGCCACTGAGAGGGTGGTGATTAAGCTGAGATATGAGAGGTACCAGGAAGGCCCAGGAGCACAGTGTTCCAGGCAAAAGATGAGTAGGTCCAGCCTCTAAGCTAGAAAGGATCTGGGAGTGGTCTGGGATCAAAAAAGGAAAAAAAGAATGACTTTTCATGACCTCTGCCCACTTTTCGATCACAGTGTTTTATTTTGTTTTGTTTTGTTACTAAGTTATATTAATTTCCCAAAACAAACCCATAGAAAGAGAGACAAAGGGATGGCTGCCAGAGGGGAGGAGTTTGGAGATGGGTGAAAAGGGTGAAGGGGAATATAGAGAATAATGTTGTGATAAGTTAGCATGGTGACAGATGCTTACTAGAATTTGTGGGGCGATCACATTGTAAGACATAAAAATGTTGAATGACTATATTGTACATCTGAAACTAATATAACGAATGTAAGATGGTATGTCAACCACACTTAAATTTTTGAAAAATAAGAAGAGTAGGAAAGGAGGTGCTGTGGATGGAGCAGCGTATGTGAGAGGAAAGGAGTGGAGATGAGGGTCGGAGGTCACCAAGGTGAGGTCACATGGGACTCATTAGGCCACACTAGGGCCCTGCATGCTGGTTCGTGCATAGTGGGAAGCCATTAAAGGTTGTAAGCAAGAGGAGGACATCATTTGCTTCATTGTGGAAGTTACTCCAACTTCAGTGGAGTAGATAGAACAGCAGAAGTCACAGAAGGAAGCAGGGAGACCAGATAAAATGTTTGCTCTCCTCCCTAGACTGTAAGACCCATGAGGACAAAGAGTTTAGTCTGGTTTATTGGCCAATATTGCCCTGGTTCTTAGTGCAAACATTGTGCCATGACGTTAGTGAATCAGTTATGATGGAAAATAATGGCAGAGCCTGACTTCAGAAAAGTCCTGTGTGTGGCATTTAAGAGGAGCTCTCTCCTGAAATACTTACTGAATAAATGATGAAATGAATAAAGATTGCTATACTAAAAAAAAAAAAAATCACAGTAATCTGGGTACAGTGGCAGAAGTACAAAGTGAGAAGAATGCAGACTGAGATATACTTGAAGGCAGAAAATAAAGGTCTTGACTTCCGACCAAGATGGAGGCATAGATAGATATACTGTGCCTCCTCGCACAACCAAAAGAAGGATAACAAATTTAAAAACAAAAAACAACAAGAACTGACAGAAAATTGAACTGTATAGAAGTCCGACAACCAAGGAGTTAAAGAAGAAATATTCATCCAGACAGGTAGGAGGGGCAAAGACTGGCAGCTGGGGGAGAGGACTCACAGCAAGGCAGTGGCTGGCAGACTGGGTGAGGTGGTGGCTGGTGGAGTGGGCGGTCCCATATTTGAATGCAGATAAACTGGGAGAAACAACTGGGAAAGGAGCTAGACCTCGCAACCCAGGGTTCCAGTGTGGGGGAAATAAAGCCTCAGAACCTCTGACTGAAAAAACCTGTGGGGGTGGGGGTAGTGGGAGAAACTCCCAGCCTCACAGGAGAGTTTGTTGGAGAGACCCACAGGGTCCTAGAATGTACACAAACCCATACACTTGGAATCAGAACCAGAGGAGTAGGGGGGAAAGTCACTGAAAGCCAGTAGAGAGCTGAACAAGCAGCACTGTTCCCTCTTGGACCCCTCCCCCACAATGCAGCAACGTGTGTCATCCCACCCTGGTGAATACCTAAGGCTCTGCCCCTTACTACGTAGCAGGTACACCAAGACAAAAAAAAACATGGCCCAAATGAAAGAACAGATCAAAGCTCCAGAAAAAATACAGCTAAGTGATGAAGAGATAGCCAACCTATCAGATGCACAGTTCGAAACACTGGTAATCCGGATGCTCACAGAAATGGTTGAGTATGGTTGCAAAATGGAAGAAAAAGTGAAGGCTTTGAAAAGTGAAATAAAGGAAAACGTACAGGGAACCAACAGTGACGGCAAGGAAACCAGGACTCAAATCAACAGTTTGGACCAGAAGGAAGAAAGAAATATTCAGCCAGAACAGAATGAAGAAACAAGAATTAAAAAAAAATGAGGACAAGCTTAGGAACCTCCAGGACAACTGTAAACGTTCCAACATCTGAATCACAGGGATACCAGAAGAAGAGGAATAGCAAGAAATTGAAAACTTATTTGAACAAATAATGAAGGAGAACTTCCCCAATCTGGCAAAGGAAATAGACTTCCAGGAGGTCCAGGAAGCTCGGAGAGTCCCCAAAGAAGTTGGACCCAAGGAAGCACACACCAAACACATCATAAATACATTACCCAAGATTAAAGAGAAGTAGAGAATCTTAAAAGCATCAAGAGAAAAGGAGAGTTACCTACAAAGGACTTCCCATACGACTATCAGCTGATTTCTCAAAAGAAACCTTGGAGGCAAGCAGGGGCTGGAAAGAAGTATTCAAAGTCATGAAAGGCAAGGACCTACATCCAAGATGACTCTATCCAGCAAAGCTGTCATTTAGAATGGAAGGGCAGATAAAGTGCTTCCCAGACAAGGTCAAGTTCAAGGAGTTCACCGTCACCAAGCCCTTATTATATGAAATGTTAAAGGGACTTATCTAAGAAAAAGAAGATTAAAACTATGAACAATAAAATGACAACAAACTCACAACTATCAACAACCAAACCTAAAAAAAAAAGAAAAAAATCTAAGCAAACAACTAGAACAGGAAGAGAATCACAGAAATAGAGATAACATGGAGGGCTATCAGCAGGGAAGTGGTGGGGGAAATGGGGGAAAAGGTACAGGGAATAAGTAGCATAAATGGTAGATAGAAAACAGACAGGGAGAGGTTAAGAGTAGGAAATGTAGAAGCCAAAGAACTTACATGTACGACCCATGGACAGGGAGGGGAGGGTGCAGGTAGGAGGGGGTGTGCAGGGTGGAGGGAAATATAGGAGGGAAAGTAGGACAACTGTAATAGCATAATCAATAAAGTATATTAAAAAAGAAAATCAGGGTCTTATAAATAGAATGGAAAGGGAGTGAGGGTGGAGAAGGGGACAAAGAAGGTCACCACCTTCATTTATGGCTTGAGCAACAAGTGGCAAAGGCATTTTCTGGGATGCGAAAACTGGGAGAACAGGTAGATTAGATTATTGGCCTGTGGCCTGAATAAAATCCAGACCATTCACACCAGACCTGTGCATGCTATAATAAATGGGTGTTGCGACTAAGTTTGGGGGTGGTTTGTTATGCGGCATTACTGCGGCCATAGCTGGGTGAGGCAGGAATCACAAGATTGAAAAGAAAATTATGAATTCAAGGTTGACATGTCTAAATGCCATTGTTCAGGGATTTTTATTGAGGTCTCATTGGCGTGGGCACAATTGATTGAAGTTCTGTCCACTGGTGACTGAACTCATTTTCCAGCCCTCCTCCCCATCCTGAGGTCGGGCTGAAACTTCTAACCCTTCATAACCACTTGGTTGGTTTTCGTGGCAATGGGTCCTCATTCTGAAGTTATGTAATAATAAATTGTTTAATATTATTTTAGTAACAATTAGAAGAAATGAAAATAAGTAATCCTATGAAGGAATTGGACTCAGGAAAGAGGGTACGAATAGGAATGAGGAAATGTTCTTTTTTTTTTTTTTTACTTAATACTGACATTCAGTTTTTCCAGGAGTGTGAGTATTTTACTTTTATGGTGCCGTCAACCAAAACTGTGAGAAGAGAAGAAAGAACAGGTGTGTGTGAGGAAGGGGTGGATAAAGATTTCAGTTCAAACTTGTTGAGTCATTTATTTGAAATCTGCAGATCAAACACAAGCATTTACTATAGTCTCTCTGAGAGTGGGATTGTAGACATACACTTAGTACACAATGGGAGCTTTAGTGTACTCCCTTTGAAATTTGCATTTTTATTTTGGAAGGAATTTTCTGTTCTAAGTTGTTGTTTTTCTTGTTCCCTAATATATGTACTTCTTTGACTTAAAGAAATTATGTTTAATAAAGCCAAAACACTGGCAAAGTTTCCATTGTTCGTCATAAAATTCTTATCCTAATTCATGTTTTCCAGTGTCTTCTCAAGTGCTTACATTACGGAAACATTTTATTCAAAACAGCAGAGTTCTTTGAGTGGTAAGTTTCTTATGGTTCCTTAAAGTCATATATCATGAACTTGTTTGTCATTCAATTAATAAGCTCCTTCCTAAGAACCTCTTCATAAGCAGAGCAGCATGTGGTAATCCGTTGGTCTTAAGCAAGGAAAACGCACAACACAGGGATCAAAATACAGAGCCAAACCTTGGCAAAGACAGAGAGGTCAGGATTAAAGGGGTGCATTTGGTGCTGATTAAAGAGCTGATAACACAAGCCATGGGAGAGGAATTAGATTGCTGAGACAGAGAGGAAAGGAAGTGAGATGAGAGATAATGACAAAAAATCAGGCAATGCTCACACACGAAGATGAAGACTTAGGAAGATTAAAGCACAAAGAAGGAAAGTGTAGTCAGAAGGAAAACGATGCAAACTCACTAAACTATGAATTACTTGAAGGCAGAGACTGTCATTATTGACTTGAAATTCTCTAATCTTCCTCTCTTTGGTTCCGTTACAAATGATTGGTGGATAGTTATTAAATGAAACCAAAAGAATGCAGAATGGATAAAGATGTACAGAGAACTTCTAGCAGACCCAAGAGGAAACAAGTGTAACTGAATAAAATTTTAAGGTAGGACTTTGTGCCCCGGCACGCAGCAGTTTAGAGCTCTTTCTATGCCGTGGGTGCTGGAAGGAGGTGACAGGAACAGAATGAGGAAATGGGGCACAGGCTGGGTTGGCAAGGACGGGAAGAGAGAAGAGGACAGACAGAGGTGAGCTGTGAACTTAATTTAGGAGCTTAGCATTTAGATTTCCATCACTGGCTTCAAATCCAAAAATCATAGCTACATTTTTGCATTATATGAGATAGCATAGGCAACCAAATGGCCCCAATACAAAGGCTCAGTGGGGACATCCCCAAGCCCTCTTAGTTTCTAGGGTCACACACCCTTTTAAAGGGTCGTAACGCACTGTAAAATCTGTATCACACGGTACAGTCCCTAGACAGAAATTGCTAGAGTTTTACCGATGTCTTAAGAAAACAACTCTACATTTATGATATTGAGCAGGAACAAGAACTAGGTCTGTTCTTTAGTTTAAGTGAAAGGACTAACCAGAAATATGAAGTCACTGTTTTCCTTAGGTCATCCCCCAGGACGTGATGAATTATTAGCATGAATACAATCATTTCACCTCCTAGGTGCTAAAGCCTGTTTAAGAGTACACAAGCAAAACCTGATTTCATTTCCCCCAATTCCCTAAAATCTATGAGTGTGGATCAACCTACAACCTGCATTATCAGCAGAAAAAAGGCAGAACAACAGGTCTGCATGAACCACAAACCTATTTCATACATTTACTTTCTAAGAGAAATGGGCTGATTTTTGACTATAGGTGAAGGTCCGGAGAAACCTCTGCTGGTCAGAATTCATCAATCTCTGTATCATCAAGGTAAAGATACTTTCCTTCAGGTATCAGTCATTCCCAGCCAGAGAGAATTTGCATAGCCTGCGTCTTTCTGTGGGATTCTGTGGTCTCCCACCAGTTGTTGGGACTTATATCCATCTACATTTGAGAGAGGCAAAGAGAGAGAGAGAACATCTTCCTTGTTCTTCCAAACTCCAACCATGCAATCTTCTTCTTGGGAGAACAGGTATCAAAGCCAAGTAGGTTGTCATTATTTGCATTAGCTATATTTTACAACGTCACCACAAACAGTGAATTAGTGAATACTGAAACATTGCTCCAAGGAGAAATACAGGGTTAGGTTCCTCTGACAGCTTTGCAGCCACCAATCAATGCACAACCTTGTTTTATTTGTGCATCTGTTTAAAGACACCTTATTTAATATATATTGTTGATTGATTAACATTAAATTCACAGCCAACAGCACTCTAACCCATACCTGAACAAAGCTTATCTAATACGTGTATTATCTCTGTAATCCACAGCAGTCTTCTCTAGGTGAACTAAACAGTACTTCAGTGCTGTGCTTGGGGGCTGCTGAACAGCTAAAACAGCACAAAAAAAAAGGCACAAAAATGCAGACTAAATCGACCATAAAGATGACCCTGGCTTATAGTCCGGGAGCTGGAACAGGGAGGCAGAGCCCCACCTTGTCTCACCGCAGCTGGACACCGAGTGTGGGGACTCCGAGTTTTCACCACTCTGCGCGTACTCACCAATGACCGCAGACACACCGTGAGTACTGATGGTGCTGTTACCACAAAATTTAGTGTGTAGGTCAAATTGCAAATACGGAATCTGTGATCGTGAAGATTAATTGTAATTACTAAAAAAGCAAAAAGCTAGTTCAACTCACTGTTCAACCACTGCATGCTAGCACGGCCGCACTGTTTTTAGGTAATTACCCCAGCTAATTCTCCCCAGAATGCACCAAGGTGGGCGTGGGGCCTGTCCCCATAGCACAGGTAAGAAGACTACAGACTGAGAGGCCAAAGTGACTTGCTCCTCAGGGTCGGCATCAGTATTCATTCCCCGGCCATGTGACATGGGGGCCACACTCTCGGCTCTGTCCCCAGATGCAGACAAGTCCACAGGTCTTTTCTTCAGCCTGCCCCCCCCCCATCAGTGTGTCTTCCTAAGTAGAACAGTCATAGTCCTGAGCTTGAATTAATTTGAACAGCTTCCTGATGGGACAGAATGAGACTAGAGTCAGTTTGTGCTCATGTGTGAGGAGGTACACAAATATTATGAGTCAGATTATTATTAGCATTTTCTAACACGGCATGGGCCTTTGTAGCGACACGAGACTGAGAAGATGGAAGGAAGAATTGAGCTGCAAATCTCAGCTTTGCACTCAGAATCTTCTCGCCAAATGCAGACGGCAGTTACTATGTGCCAGGCGCTGCTGCCCAGGGAATGGTTACCTGGCATATGAGTTAACCAACAGCTGCAAAAGTGATGAAAGCCACTTACTCTGAAACCCCAAGCCCTCACAGCCCCCTGTTGAAGAAATTCAAGTTTAAGTGTTTCTGCCAGTTCCACATCCGTGAACACACGGGGACCTCTGTGCCTTCGTGGTCATGTCAGTCCAATGACAGAGGGAGTGGCGCTGGGTGGAAAGGGTGTGATTACCCTGTCCACTGGGACCGTGTCCTCCCTATCTTCCATTGCCCCCCACTTACCCCCAAACCCCACTGCTCTAGATGTGGCGTAGATAGGATTGTTCCAAATCTCAAAATGGGAGCTAAATATTCAGAGAAATCGTGGCATGAGCAGTAAGGAACGAAGGTTAGACCAAAGGTAAGCCTGACCTTGTGTTTTTGAACATGCGGTGGTTACGAAGGGATTTTGCATTTAATCCTCACCACATTCTGGCCAGAAAGGCATTACTACGCATATTTGATAGCCTAAGAGACCAAGGCCTAGAGAGGGTCAGCGGTTTCCCTCCACTCACATGCTGACAGGCAGGAGAGCCAGGCCTGGAGTCACAGCTTGCCCAGTGTCTCCTTGTTGCCTCCGGACAGGTCAAGAAAAGAAGCAGAGCATCCCTGGCAGGTGGCACAGGACAAGCAAGGACACTCAGGCCCCAGGCACTGCCACTATGTCCAACTGCCGACTGCTCTTCATTCCCTTGGCAGAATTTTACTGACCCCTGCAATGTGCCAGGGACAAAGCACACACAGCTTCTGGTGCCATTGAAACACACCGAGCAAGTCCCCCGAGCTGAGACGAAAGGGGCGAGGAGAGACTCGGTGTTCGGAGAACAGTAACGGGAGGCCCTCAGCTGGCCTGGGAGTCCAGGGAAAGCTCACTGAGAACATGACTTTGTGGCTGATCCCTAATGGTGGTGGCCCGAAGCGGCATGCAAGCAGAAGGAGGCAGAGATACAAAAACCCCAAGGCAGAAAAGATTTTGGAAATCTGGGAAGCTAAAAGTCCAGAGAGGGGAAAGAAGCATAAAAAGGAAGAGACAGAGAATATGAGATGGGACTGCAATGGTAAAGCCAGATGGTAAAGAGCCTCCTACTTCAAGGACCCGAAGACCTCAGGACAATGGGCCAGCCAGGGGGGCTCCCAGCTGTCAGGGCCCCCCCTGGGGAGGAGGAAGGCAAGCCCACTAAACTCTTTAATCTCCCTACCCTGGGTCACTTCCTCCAGCTAGAGGACTCATATGGTTCCCTTCTCCCCGTGCATGGGGCCTGGGTGCCGAGGTTTGGAGCAGGGGCCTGTTTTCCAGGTGCGGTCTCACCAGTGCCACGTAAAGGGGGATTATTCCCCTTCCTGAAGCTCGCCTCCTCGCACAGGCCGGCCCCAGCAGAGTTGCTTTCATAGAGGCCAGATCACGTTACAAGCTAATATCTAATTTGTAAGCTCTGTGTCACACCTTGGTTTCACAGCATCGTGGCTTCCAAGTGAATATTCCCATCTCCCTCTTTCAAAACGAGCCGAGTGCCCTGTGGTGAGAGGCCTGAGTTGCTCTCTGACCACAAGGATGGAACTCTGTCCCTCAGTTAATCTGTTACACGGGGTCTTCATTTCTTCCTGCCATTGCAGAGCTGCACAGAGTTCAAAACAAAGTGGAGAGTGTGACTAGTGGACTGAAACTCCCATTCTAATGCCAGCTTTCCCACTAACCATCGCTCCTGTCCTCAGTTTCTCCACCTGTAACCCAGACGGACAGCAACCAGTTGGCACGCAGGTTCCCTTTCAAAGTAACATTCTGTGCTTTGCTGTGTGATCAGTGGCCTCTGATTATTCTGAGAAATTTCAAATCCTAAGAGTTAACATCACTGTAGTTACATTGCTGTATTTTTTTAAAAAAGATATTTTTTATTTATTTTTAGAGAGAGGGGAAGGGAGGGAGAAAGAGAGGGAGAGAAACATCAGTGTGTGGTTGCCTCTCACACACTGCTCCCTGCTGGGGACCTGGCCCGCAACCCAGGCATGTGCCCTGACTGGGAATTGAACCGGCGATTGTTCTTAGGCTGGTGCTCAATCCACTGAGCCATGCCTTTAGGGCACGTTGCTGTATTTTTTAAGTGTCATAATAACTAAGGCATTTTCAGAGATGGGGCAGAGGACAGGTAAGAGTAAACAATCTTTTTTTTTTTTTGATAGAATAGCATAATGGTCCCAATTCTCCCCATCCCATATTCTTGCCTGTAACCTCACCATATGTCCCACTGTGGCCTTGCTCTGGGACAGTGTTATGTTGATGAGCATGATACAAGCAGACTCAAAAACACTTATATAATTGGGGTGGCTTCTCTTGCCTTCTGCTCTATCCATGAGAAAGATGTGCCCGGCCAGCCCACTGTCCCCAGAAAAGGGTGTGGAACAAAGGCAATCTACAGATAAGGGAACAAGCCTAGCCAAACTGCAGACGCAGGAGTGAGGCCAGCCTTGGCAGCCAAGCCCATCCGCAATGATCTGATGCCTGCTGATGAGCCAGCAATATTTGTTGTTGCGTGTCACTGCGTTTGAGGGGATTTTGTTACACGGCATTATTTTAGCAGAGGATACAAATCCAAACCTACATGATTCACATGTCTTTAGTCTACAGAACAAGGGAATCGCCAGCCCGTTCCTCTGTCTTCATGTGTTCCCATCCTCCCTCCTGACTCAGAGAAAGGCACGCCCCCACTCTGCGCTAACACAAACCTTACCTCCTTGCCTTCTCTGTCCTGACCCCCTGGCTTCCCACCTGCCCCCTGACATCCTCCACCCATCATTTTGTCCCTCAGAAGGGTCGGCGCACCTTCACATCTTCAAGGGAGACTTTTCGTAGAGAGGAGGAGTGAGGAGAAGACCTCCTTGTCTGGAAGCAGTCGGCTGTAATCACCCATTTTGTTTGGGGGATTTAAAAGAAAAGTGTCCATCCTCTGTAGTCCCCAGAGGAAAAGGAGACAGAGAAACATCCCAGAACTGATCTTGACCAGCTCTCCAGGAGGTGGCTCACACCCTGGAAAGGGGCCCAGGAGGAAAACTGAGTGCAAAAAGCAGCACACAGGGGCTTGCAGGGCAAATATGGACCCTCCTCATTGAGGTTTAGTGTGGAGGGAGGATCAGAGTCCTCCCTTAGAAATCATCACAGCCTCTGCAGAATACCTGCCCCCAGTCATGAGCCAGGCTGTGACAGAAGACAAAAGCCTCAAATATGGCAGACTTGCCCATATTTTTGGGCAAGAAGTTGCCCAGACTTGAACCCCCTGTGCCCACAATTAGCATCTAGAGATTCAACTCAGCAGAAGGGATTCAGCCCTTTTGTAGCTCTCTTTTATAGTAACTGTTATTGACTCTTTGTGTGAAACAGTCTAAACAATGAAACCAAATGTATTTACTTATATTTTTGCTATTCAAATTTAATTTGCTTTCAGACATGTTAAATATACTTCTAGAAACTCCTTTAAATAACTTAACTTTGTTTTTCTTTGTTTGGGCCCAGGACTAGAGACTAGACCTTCAGTATCCTGCTTTTTTATTCCTCTCCTTGTATTGGAGACCCTACATACAAGAAATTGGAGATAAAGATACTGGTTTATAAGGGAGATGTAGGTATCCTGCGGAAGGTAAGAGTCACATAAAAATTATATATTTATAACATATAAGTCTATTGTAAATGATTTATTAAGAGAAAGCATTCAGTAGATGTGCATTAAAATGTGAGCACATTTAAATAAAAGATTTCTAGGAGTCAGGAGTTAATAGATTATAAACGCCAGCAGACAAGACACCACATCACTTTTATTTATAACAATATATGCAGCAGTTTTCAGGATGCACACTCAAGTATTTATGCAATAGACGGATGGATAGATAATGAGTGAATGAAACAGATAATTGAATACCCACTGGGTTCCAGATATGCTTCTAAGCTTAGGGAAATACATTAAAAAATTAAAAAAATGAAACAAAATCCATATATTGAAAGCCTTCAATCATCCTAGCTGTGATCATCTTGTACATTTCAAGAATTAAGCTGCTTTGATTCATGTCGGTATAGGATATATATCCTGAGGTCAAACGTGCCTTGAACTGGAGCAAAATCACCTTTCTGCCATTTTGACCAAGCCATTTTTAATAGAATGTTCTCCATAACCTACCACTGAGTTTGACCTTGGCACAATCATCTATCTGGGTGGTTGTATCTCTCATTAGGATGTTAGGCCTTTAAGAACTAGAACTACATTCTATTTTCTATCCATGGCATGCAGTAGGTGCTCGATAAATACCCAGCTTTCAGCAACTGAGAAACTGAAGAAATTCAGCTAGGCTGAGGACATTGGATCTTGTCCTCCCAGCTCTCAACCCTCCCCTGAAACCTCTCAATAAAATGCTAGACCCTAAATAAGTAAACATCCAAATTCATAGAATGACAAATTGGATTAATGACTATCTCTCAAACTTAAATTTTTATTAGAACTGTCTCCCATTTCCATCTCGATTTTTAAAACATGAAAATAAACAAAAGGGTCATGATCACATACCTGCTAGGCAATTCTTTCAAAATGTGCACACTGTCCCGTTTTTTAGAGTTCTGTACCAGAAAGGGACATTCCGAGGTAAATGTGCTGAGACCAGAAGTGCCAGGTTACAGACAGGAGGCAGACTGGGGTCTGCCTGGGGAAGGCATCCTTGGGGGCTCCCGACAAAGAGTGCCTCTCTTTCCCACCCACCTTCCTCAGCAGCTACATGTGAAGATGCTGGGAGGTAGAAGAGAAACCAGCTTTATCACTAGTAAAGGCCAGATCTCAGAAATAGGACTCTGTCTCAATAAACCCCAGAACCATACAACCTCACTTACCCAGCCCCAGACCACCTCACCAGAGTCAGCCTCTACACAAGCTGTCCTGCCTGGAGTGAGTTCTCCACGCAGGAATCTGGTTTCCGAGAGAGAACGAGGGAGAGAATGGACGGGGGTACACGTGTTCAGTTTCTCTTGTAATGATCAGCAGCACCCTCGGGAGGACAGAGTGAGACAATGTGAGAGGTCAGGGTGTTACTCTCAGGGACGTCTGTCCACATGGAAGGACACACACGAAGTGGCAGCAGCCTTCCTACCAATCAGATCTCTGTCCTTGGAGGAGCTGGGCGTGGGTAGACGATGCAGCCGGAGGATTCACTTCCCACTGCTGAGCAAGGGTGAACTTGAAAACAAGGGTCCATGGGCGATCCAAAGTCACAACCAATGAGTTTGTTGACGAGAAGGCTCAAAGCAAGCCCAGCACTCCAAGATCTCCCAGGCTGTCCGTCACTTCCCAGGCCGTCTCTTCTATTCTCCTTCTCTCTCCCCTAAGCCCTGCCCACCACGCATTTCCACCATTTTTACCATCAAAACACTCTGAACTAAGTCACCCCCCCATTCCTTTCACAATCAATTTCATACCCCTGCAGAGTACAGCCGTGCCTCTTTGTTTGAAGTGGCAGAAGCCCCTTCCTCCTTTTTTGGATATGCATGCATTAAGTGCAGGGCTCAATTTTCATGAACATCCTAATGAGCACTTAATTTACTGCACTGGCACACGGTGAAGAAAAGAGTATAGATCTTCTTGTAGAGTTAAATGCTGCCAGGACAACGGAAAGAAAAAAGGCATTTCCAAACCTCTGTTTCCAAAGCAGCAGGTTGGCTTTGATGAAAATACCACACATGGTAAAACGTGGGAGAGAAGGGGAGCTGGGGCCAGCAAAAATATTTTGTTCCCTCAGGTGAGTAAAATCTTAGATTACATGATTTTCATGAGTTCTAGACCGAGCTGGAGGTTATCCTAATTTGAACAAGCCATCATCTTTTCACACTGAAAATTGGCACTTCATTGGAAAGCTCGTGGCAGAACTACCAAGGATTTTTTTTCCATAACTGCAGCACTGAGCCTTCTGGGGTCACGTGTTTCAGGAAATCACTTGCTTAAGTGGCTTACATGTTATATTAAATTAATCACTGTAATTAATTTAATTATGTATTATATTAAATTATATTACATACTGCACATTGCGTTTATACTACATGTTGCATACGTTATATATTATATATAACCAAGTATATACAATATATGTTGGTTCTGTTTCTCTAAAGAACCCTAATACACCAATCAAACGAAAACATGGGAGTACCTGCCTCCCTCATCCTTTTTCTTAACGTTTTTATTGAGACATTATTTACACACTATAAAATTCACTCCTTTAAAGGGCACGATTCAGCGATTTTTTTTACTGTATTCTCTGAGTTATGCAACCACAGCCACAGTCTATTAGAATGTTTTTGTCACCCCCCAAGAAAGCGTCATACCCCTCAGCAGTCACTCTGCACCTCCCGCTCCCTACCGCCAGCCCCTGGAAACCACCGACTTGCCTCTGCAAATCTGCCTGTTCTGGACATTTCCCATAAATGGAAGCACACAAGTGTGTCTTCCCTGACTGGCTTCCTTCACTTAGGGTAGTGTTTCCAAGATCCATCCACGTGTTAGCATCTATCGGTACTTTCTTCCATTTTATTGCTCACTAACATCTCGTTACAGGTATATAATGTATTTTGTTTACCCATTCATCAACTGCGGTACAGTAGCTTGTTTCCACATCTGGGTCATTATAAATGAAGTTGTTACAAATACTTGTGGGCAAGGTTTTGTGTAGATATAAATTTTCATGTCTTTTCCCCATATGCCTACGAGTAGAATGGCTGGGTCATTCTCCTTTATCTTTGAGCAAGAGGAAAAAAACTCATGGGGTGGAGGGAAAAAGGGGAGTTCATATAGTTAGCACAAAACCCACTGGGAGTGTCACACGGGAGTATTTAGTTTTCTTTTGCTGCTGTAACAAATTACCACAAGCGCAGGAGCTTAAAACAACCCTTTTTTATATGCAGTTCTGAAGTCCAAAGTGGATTAGCAGACTACCTTCTTTCTGGAGGTCCCAGGGATGAATCTGTTCCCCTGCCTTTTCCGGTCCTTGAGGAGGCATCCTGTCTGACCAGTGACCGCTTCCCTGTCTTCAAAGCTGGCACCTCCAAATCTCAATCTCGCCCTCCCTCTCCCCTCTCTCTTTTTCTCTACCCTCTCTGTTTCTGTCCTGGAACGTTCTTCTCTCTCCTTTCCCTTTCTGATATCATAACCCTGGGATTACACTGAGAGCACCCAGATAATTCAGAATAATCTCCTCATCTCAAGATCTTTAACTTAATCCCATTTGCAAAGTCCCTTTTGCCACTTAAAGTAACATCACAGATTCTTAGGGCTAGGATGTGGAGGCTTATTCTGCCTACCACAGAGAGACTACCATAAATTGTGTTTTTTCTAATATCAGATACTATGGGGCTAGCATGTCCAGTCCAGTGATATTATAAACTTAATCTATCCAAGCATAAAAATTAGAATTAATTTTGGTTTTATAAAATGAGAGAAACATGTTTTGCTATTTTCATTTAGACAAATATAAATATTGGTCCTACGGAAGTGACTAATCAGTGTGGTTACATAAATGGGGCCTTGGGCTGTATTTCTAGGGGTCAAATCCTAGCTCTCCCACATAGCAGCTAAGTGGCTTTGGCAAGTTACTTAAATCTTCTGTGCCTTAGTTTCTTCATTCATCTTATGGAGAATATAAAAATATTATTTCATAGACTTGCTTTAAGAATTAAATAAGATAATACGTGAAAAGTGCTTAGAACACTGCCTGGAATTTGGTGAATATTAATGCATGTCTATTGTTATAAAATTATCAAAAATATTTTTTATTAAGAATCAGTCAGCCTAAAACCCTAGAAAACACTAAAAATGTGTTTCTATAGGACAGCTTAAGGGGTTTACCAGGAAAATCTCCAGTTCTGTTTCTTGATGGAAGACTAGTTGTTTTCAGGTTAATAATTTCCAAGATTCTCTGCATCAAGCCAGCTGCCTTGGTGCTGAAATGCTCGAGTATTTCTAGAGACCCTAAGCCCTGTAACAGGAAGTGAGGCCGGCGGCCTTTGTCTGATGTCACATTGTGACTTCAATCCCCCCAAATAGCACAACAGTCATAACTGCCCTATGACAGTTAACTTTTATTAAGCACCTGCTATATTCCAGGAACTGTTCTAAGTATTTAATAGGAATCCATTCATTTTAACCCTCAGTTCAGCCCAATGAGGTAGGTAGGAAACTCCAGTTTATAGAGGAGGAAACTGAGACCCTGAGTTTCAGCATCTCGTTCAATGTGGTACAAGCTGGTGGAGAGCAAATCCAAGAGTCTAAGCCTCATCTCTCCGTGTCAGGTGTGTGGGTCTTTGTACCCAGAAGGCCATGAACATGGCAGCTGAGAACCAGCCATCTCCGGGGTCGGCCTGCCCATGTTCAAAATCTGGATCTGTGACATGTGAGAGCTGGGAAGCCTTAGGCAAACTGCTCAACTCCTCGTGTCTCATCTGCAAATTGGTGGTGGACGTAATTTACCTCATGGGTCACAGTGAGGGGTAAATGAGACCCCATGTATGACATGCAGCACATCATCACCTCACCCGCAGCATGGATCAGCAGATGCTTCCAAATTGGCATTGGGTTCTTTTGCAATCAATTCTACCTTATTATAGCTCTTCGATGAAATTAATTCTAGCAGCTCTGCTCAGTCACACTTACTGATATTTGCTTATAAACTCAGGTTTAGTCCTCATAGACTTTCAATGCATTTTCTCTCACCCATTCATTTATCAGCTGTCTTATTTCCTTAACAAAACGTTTTGAGCCTCCAGCATCAGCTGAATCCTGCATGACAGGTTCTCACTTCTAATTCTAATAAACCGCCCCCCGTGCAAATGGTATTACTGTCTCCATTTCTTTGACGGGGACATTGAGATTATAAGACACTAGATGACAGTAGCAGAAAGTGCCGTCCCAGGATCAGGGAGGTCTCCTCCCACCCAGCAGACATTCCCACCAACCTTTTCTCTGTTGAATTGTGCAATCAGCACAGACGGAGCGAACACTGACCCAGGGTCTCTGCTTCCGCCCGTTGCCAGCCGTTGACCTCCAGGGGTATATTTAATCTCAGTCTCAGCTTCCTCATCTGTAAACGAGAAGTGATAATGTCTGTCTTCCAGGTTGTGGTCTGAACAACAATGTGTTGACATAGCTGCATGGGATTAGGTATTCAGTAAAAGGTTACTTTTTGTTGTTATCTATTTAGTAATATCTTTGTACAATTTAGTCTGTTCTTTCTTTTTTGTTGTTGTTGCCATAGGTTAATACAAGTTTTTAATTATTTATTTATTTTTTATTGTTTGTCAAGTACAGTTCTCTCTGTTTTCACCCCACCATGGTCCCCCCCCTCACCCTTGAACCTACCCCTTTGGTTTTGTCTGCATGTCCTTTATGCATGTTCCTGGGTGGACCTTCCTCTATTTTCCCCCATTATCCCGCTTCCCCCCGCCCTCTGATTACTGTCAGTTTGTTCTTTATTTCAATGTTTCTGGTTCTATTTTGTCTGGTCTTTCTAATGAAACACTGATATGCTCTTTGTATCAACTGAATTTAGGGAAAATTTATCTTCTAAGTTTTTTTATTTATTTTAGTATAAATGATGAAAAGGTAGCCTGGAACATTTTACACATCTGTTACAACCCCCCTGGGAGTTATCTGGAAGAACAGCTTTGACTCCAAAGCAGGTGGCTGGACAAGACATACTGGTCTGCATGAAGGGCTGGACTTCCTTCAAAAGCTCTCAAGCTAAGGAAAAAAGTCCAAGGGAACTGTGAGAAAATAATTAATGACTTACAAACACTGCTTCTCATCCTCATGATAAAATTTCTGTACAGAGTCATAAAGAGATGAATTCCACATTATAAATTCTCCCTTAAAGGTCAAAGCACCATTAACCAAAAGGCATGAAGCACAGCTCACACAGAATATCGAGCAGGAATCAAAGGTACTAGGCATTTCATGGACAGTATTTCATTTTTTATCCACGCAGCACCTGTGGGGGGTTGACATATTTTCCCTATGCTCAACGTCATATGTTGAAGCCCTAACCCACAGTGCCTCAGAGAGAGATCTTCTTGGGTATAGGGTCTTTGCAGATGCGATTAGTTAAGGTGAGGTCATCAGGATGGACTCTCATCCAATATGACAAGTCCTTTCTGAAAAAGAAAATTTGGACACAGACAGACATGCTAGGAAAACATCATGTGAAGATGAAGACAGAGATCGGGGTGATGCAGCTACAGGCCAAGGAACAGCAGAGATCACTGGCGAGCCACCAGCAAAGAGAAGAAAGGCACGGAGCGGATTTCCCTCACAGCTGTCAGAAGAACACCAGCAAGCCAGCCAGCACCTTGATCTTGGATGTTTAGCTTTCAGAGCTGTGAGACGATAAATTACTGTTGTCCAACCCACCCAGTTGGTGGTACTTTGTTATGGCGGCCTTAGCAAAGTCATGCAACAACCCACAGCGGGAGACTCTTATTATTCTCACTTTTTTTGGAAATGGATGCTTAGAACGTTTTCTCATCTTTCCCAAGGAATCACAGCTAGTGGTTGACAAAGTTGGTGGGACAGCCCTATTCCAGTTTCCACGCTGCAGGGCATCGTGGGCTTCACGTCGCACCTTGTTTCTAATCTTTATGAGGAGAAACGACACCCCTCTTTATAACATTGCACGGGGTAGCTGACAGAAACCAAGTACGGTTTGTGCAACACCCATTCACATAAACAAAGACTACTGACCTGCCCCACTGAGAAGCACCACGACACTTTAATAATAATAACAAACATTTAAACCGTACTTCATAGCACTTACTGGTGTGGGCTTAGGCTTTCCCAGGATGTTGGCATGCCAGAGGAGGAACACACACCAAGGGGCTGTGGGACTGAAAATGAGGCCATGGGCATGCGGCCAGGCCAGCACTGCAACCCAGGTCTCCCAGTCCCCCATGTCGCCTTCCTACCGTGAACACAGCCCTACCTGCCCCTTCTGCACCTGACACATCTGCTTCTTACCTGCTCAACAGGAAAGTACTGGGCAGCCAGGCCCCCCGGTTAGAAAAAGCAAAGACTTTGGGCTTGAACTCCTGTAAGTTCAATTCTGTTACCTTAAGGCAGGCACTGAGTCTCTTTAACTGTAAAGGGCACTGTTGGGAGGATTAATAAGATAAACTATAAAAAGTGTCCCGTAGACAATCCAGCTAAATAGGTTGCATTGCACTATTCAAAAGAATACCTGGCTTAATTCCACCCTCTCCAATTATTCAAGGTGCTATGTTGGGTTCATTTCACCTTCCTTTGCTTATCCTTTAACTCATATATACCCAGGTTTGGTGTTGCATTAATTCAGTAACCACTTTTAGAGTTTCATTTCTATACAAATGCAAGAAATTAATCATAAAAAATCTAAAGAGATATAGAAGGGTTCCAAATATAGAAGAAATTAAATATGTGCTTAATGAATAAAAACTACTGAACACAATCCCACCCCCAAGATTCAAAAGAACCTGTCATGATGAACATAAATAAGGTAGATTTCACTGAGATAGTATCTACACTGGTGAGAAAAGGAAGAGAGAGTCCATTTACTCCAGAAAATTAGAAATCACATCCCCTACTTTGATTAATAAGAACCTCTCATGTCTTAGTTTTAATTTTAACTAAAATCCAAAAGTTTTATTAAAAAAAAAACCCTCGGGGCAATTTCTTTTAAGTTAACTGCGAATTTAATTTTAAATCCTCTCATCCCCTCATTCAATATTACTACAAATAAAACATGCTTTAAACACATGTTCCTATGCAAATAGTTTTTAGAGAAACATATATGCATTCGTCTCGAAGGAATCCTAATAAGCCTGTTGAAGTGCATGTCTAATCTGGGTTTGATAACTGACAACTGGAGATGCTAGGAAGACATACCTCATAGTTTTCCTTTGGAAACCAACCTCCGATGATCATTGAGTGCTCCAAGTCAATACCTATTAATGCTTGTACATATGGTATTAATCCCACATTAATTCTGTCAAAAGTGATATCATAGTTAGAAGTTCCAAATGATGACATCACTAAAACAACTTGGTTTTCATGAGCGTGGGACCAGTCACTGCCAAAATCCAGTTCAATCTATTCATCCGTCTATTCATCTGACAAGTTTAGTTTAATTAGTTCATGGCCTCATAACGAACAAGAGACTGGCTTTCTGTCCAGTTGCCAGAGCCATTTCTATTCTCTTCAACTTAAGTGCCAAATGCTTACACTGCTTTGCCCAATTTATACCTTTGCCTATAATTACTGGTCCCCAAGGTGTGATTGTCCTTTCTCATAAGAGTTTGTGCAGCTGCCAACATGAAGTTGTAAATAAATTGTAATACCGTTGCTATGAGGTGTAAAAATCCCACAGCTCATATCCAGAGCCTTGTATAATAAACTCAAGTAAACATTCCATTTCCTGCGAATGATTGTGGTCTGTGACTAGATTTAGAAAACAGGGCAGTAAGTCATCTTTCTTTAATGAGTCGTTGAAAACAAAGTCGTATCCCATGAAACCAAACCCTGTCCTTGACAAAAACAAATCGCTTATTTGTAAAAGACCCTCCAAAGGGGGACCGACTGCTCTGCAGCTCATGATCTGAGTTCCATTTTTGCTGTCGCAAGGAGCTTGAACAATAGCAGCCCCACTCCCCACAGCACCCACTGCCGACGCAGTCAGGGATTGGTTTTCCAACAAGGAACACAGTGTGCTTGCTATAGGAGGAAAGAACGAGAAAAATCAGAGGTAGAGGACCCAGCTTGATGGCTTGCTCTCTTCTACTTATTGTGACCTGGGTCATTGAAAACCTCTGTGCCTCAATTTCTTCAGCAGTAACTGGAGGAGAAAGATGCCTGCTAAGCAGGGTTGGCGTGATCATGAAATCAGGTAATTAAATGCAAAGCACCTAGCAGCAGCCTATCCAACAGTAGATGACACAAAAATGGAAGTGTCTTCCTCCTTTTTCATTGGAATGGATGCAAAACCTTCATTTCCTAGTTTCCCCGGGACCAGCCTACGCCTGCTAAGTGGGAACTGCTACAACTAAGGAGAGAGGCATTTTTTCCCCTAGCACTGCTCTTCCTAAAACCCTTGATAATGCTTTCTTTTTAAGTTGCCTCGCCTGAGAAAAGTGCTCAGAACTGCCTAAATGATATCATAACTACAAAGTCTAGAAATGCCTAAAATTCATTTAACTATTAAAATTTCTCATTTTATTCTTGCTCCTAAAATGCTTATTATTTTTCTTGCTTCATTCTAACAGAATTTCAAAAAAGTATATACTTCCTATCAGAGTTTTATCCTGTAGAACTCAGAGAACCCATGGTTCAACTTTAACATTAAACAAAGTTTACATTTGAGTTAATTAGGTCAAGAAGTAATTGAAGGTTAAGGTCATTGTATGCTCAACAATAGGCCAGATCTTACAGTGGAAATAAAGTCCATCAAGATTAACAATTCATTCTTGTATGTGGCAAAGACCATGGATGTGGCCAAATATACATGGTTTCTCCAACTACCTATATTTCCCAGCCTCCCCTGTAGTTAGCTTGGGGCCACTGGACTAGGTCTGGTCAAGGGACCACAGTCAGAAGCGACATGCGTATTACTTCTAGTTAAAGGAGGTGGAGAGTCAGTGGCTCCATCTCTCTCCTTTCCAGCTATGGAGACCCTGGGAAACATGTCCCAGATGACACTGTCCAAGGTAAGAATTTTATGCCAGTGGGAGATTAAATATTACATATTAACATTAAGTATGTGGGTGTCGTTTGGCACCATCTTTTGTATTGATTATCTGTGTCTTTCTTTTAAATCACAGAGAGGTCCAAGAGAGGTTTTCCATGGTTTTCCAGTCTTTACCAGGTGCTACTCTCTTGGTCTCCTAGTGCTCCTTTGGGAATGCCTTGGTCTGTTTCATCGGAGCTTGAAGCTGGCGATACCATAATTTTATCGGCAATAAATGACTACATGTTTAAAACCCAATGCTACAACTGTGGCTAAAGAGAATGATTCATCTTCCCACCTGCTTGTGCACACCCTGCACCCACTTCTTCAACCACTTAACTTAGACTATATGAAGCCTGTCCAGAAAAGATCTGGCCATTGTTAATTTAATGACAGTGATTTACACAACATCGATGTAAGTTGGTAGCCAAGGAGAGTGGACTGGAATTTGCTGAGTGAACATTGATGACTTCACTGTACTAGTCAGTGAGGGCAGTAGATGCCACATTCAAAATGGCTGAGTAGTAGAGCAACAAATCTGCATCAAATTTTGCATTAAGCTTGAACATTCCTCCACAGAAACTACTTGGATGATTCAGAAGGCCACAGCTATGGGCAACTGGTGATTGGTAGCTTCCTCAGGACAGCACACCCACTCAAGCATCATGTCTGGTGCAGAGGTTTTTGGCAAAATATCAAATTACCCAGGTAACTCAGCCCTTCTCCAGCCCAGATTAGGTGCCCTTTGACTTCTGGTTTTAGACTTCCCCAAACTAAAATCACCTTTGAAAGAGAACAGATTTCAGACCATTGACAAGATTCAGAAAAATGTGATGGGGCAGCTGATGATGATTGGGAGAACTGTGTGAGGTCCAAAGGTGCCTACTTTGAAGGGGACCGAGATGCCATTGTCTTATATGAAATGTTTCTTATATCTTGAATCTTCTTCAGTAAATGTCTCCATTTTTCATATTACATGGTCGTATACCTTCTAGACAGACCTTGTATACTCAAAATTTAATGCAAGTGTGTCTCCTGTCACTTAAAAAAAGAAAAAAGAAAAAGAAAAACTCTACTCACTACTCTTCCACACACTGAGCTCTAAGATCCATTAAGGAAGAACCTGAGTCGTATTTGCAGCTACAGTAACACAGCACTGGGCCCACTATATTGTAGGTATTCAGAAATGTTTTTCTAAACAAAACAGAAACCCCCCCGAAAAAGATTTGGGGGTTGTTTTAACAAGAAGGAGAAGTCTCAAAATTTTTCCAAAAATATGTATATACAAAGTAAAAACTTGAAATGTTAAGAACATTTTAATTCTTTTTCTGATAATTGATTGGGAAAAGATTGGTGCTATTAGATATTATCTCTCCAGCCTGCGGAATACTGGTGTTCTGTGGACATACTGACCGAGACCAATTGAATTAAACTACCCAAAACCACACACTGCAGATAAAAAAGGTAAAGTGTGGTCAACTTAACAAAAACAGACAAATATGATCTTATTACCACAACTCAGACCCGAAGCCCACTCCCGCCAAGGCGTAAAGGCAAGAAAAGTAATAGCAACCATGTACTAGGGCCTCCAAAGGTTCAATATCTATAAATCCAGTCTTTCTTTTCTTTCCTTTATTTTCCAATTACAGTTTACATTCATATACTTTACAAAGCAATCCCCTCAGTATTTCAAGAATATAAATCCATTCTTTCCAACCATCACAAAAGCTTCGCAACTTAGATATTTTCATTCCTACTTGAGAAAAAAAATTTTTAAACATAAAGTTTATAATGTTAAATAAATTCCCCAGAGGTACAGAGCTAGTGAGTGGAGGGGCCATGATTTAAACTCATGTGCATTTGATGTAAACCCCACGTGCTTTCTCCACTACCTCATATTTCAATGGTTTGGAGAGTAGAACACTAACACAGAATTTGAAATTATCAACTACTTGGACAGCGTCTGCACAGAGAGTCAAAAGTGAAATGTTTGGCAAAAATACGTTTTGATAGAATAGCATTTTAGAACCACGATTCACAGAACGATCAAGGAGACCGTGGCCCAGATGTACAACTGAAGTCGCCAAAGGTTAGAGAGCTAGTTCAAAATCACATTACCCTCAATTTCTCACACATGCTTTTACTAATGCGTTCATTCAATAACTAACCATCAAGAATTTTTGAGCAGGTATCCTTCTAGTCACTGGAAACACAGGGATAAAGCAGAAATGATCCTAGCCTTCAGGAATTTTGCAATCTGTTAAAGAAGGCCCATAAATATATAATGATAATACCGTGTAATACAATGCTCCTAGCAGGGCATTCCTTTGTATATTTCCCTCGGCTGCTTTTAGTGCCTTTTAGCTCTCCGTTCTCCCACTTCCCACATCCCAGCGCTCCAGGAATAACCCAAATACTGACAATGTACATCCACACCCAAGTTAGTCTCCTGCATCTAATTAGCCGAGCATGATTAGAGTGCCATTTTATATTATCTACATTGGTAATTGCCCCTTTTCAAAAGCCCTATCCCTGTCACAGGAGCCACCAGGTATTTCACAACCCTATCCAGATCTATTTCCTGCTACAAATGCTGACCCAGTGTGGGCACCTGACTGAAACCAGGTCAAGAAGCTTCCCCAGGACTTTTGGTCTCGGCACCAGAATGTCAATTTTAGTCCCTCTGCTGGGCAAATGATGTAAGATGTAGGTTTCAGGAGCCATCAGTTGCATGTGGCCCTCTTTTGGAAGACAGCCAATCTACAGGTAGAGTTCTCTGTGTTTAATTGTCTAATTGCCATCACCTGTTAGATATCGCAAAGCTACTACAATGCAGTTTGTCCCAAGTCAGGCTCATACTCTTGGTCCCACGCTGGGTCATTTGCCAGTGTTTATTGTTACAGTGGAATAATACAATAATACTCGAGCCCACATAGTTTCGTAAGCCAGAAACTTAGGATTTCTCGCAGGCCTCTCCCTCTCCTTCAACCCTCATATTTCACCGTTAGCTGCCCGTATGACAATCACTCCTAAATAGTTCTTCTCTCTTACACACTTCTCCATATATATCGCCATGAAGCCCAAGGTACATGAAGTTCCTAACTGACGTGCCTGTAGCTACTGTTTCTCTCCTACAATCTACTCTTCAGGAAGTGGTCCTCTTTAGTTATCCCATTTTTATGGCTGAAACCCTCCAATCTTTCCTCGTAATCCTTTGAATAAAGCGAAAGTCCTACAACGCCCTGGGCTTTGTCCTGTGCCACCCTCTTCATCACACTCAAGAGCACCCCTCTCAGTCACGACAGAACCTTTTCGAGTGATGCTAACCCCTACTTCTCAGCTCAGTCATCTCTCCCTCAGAGGGGTCGCTCTCACCCCCATGACCAGGTCAAGCTGCTCACTGTGAGCTCTCACAGCACGTTGTGTCTTTCAGGGAAGCAGAACAAACTGACCTCTGCTCAGGGAACCTGCCACAGCTGCAGTGTTCCATTTACCTGTGTGATCAGTCTTCTCCACCAACCCCCCAAGGTCAAGACCTGGTGGGTAGGGACTGGTTTGCTTCCTCTCTCATTGCATCCCTAGATTCTATCCCAGGGGCCCACACAATGCATTCCAAAATATCTGTGGTATCAATGAATCCAAAATATTATCATGGGGTCCTTAATTTTTTCTACATCATTTGTTCTGATGATCGTAGGAAATTACAAGTACCAATATTTAAGAGAGATTGAAAATGAAAGCAAAATTTCTTCAAAGAAGCCATGCTGTAAAGAGACATCTCTAGGATGCTTTTAAAACTCTATGCAACTCTCCTTCCTCCAAATAGTTGCTCTATGACAATTCCTGATCAATCACAGGCGATTCTACTGAGCAGCAATATCAAGGACCCTCTCATGGAGATCATCGTTAGCCCTCTGGATTCTACTCCATGGCCATGTGTGAAGATCTAGCACTCCAAGCGTGGAGGGCTCAGGACAAATAAGCCTTGGTCCTCGTCATCAGTATGGTCGTACGTAATCAGGGTTCTCCAGCGGATCACTCCTACAGGCCCTTGCTCCCCTACCTGCTCCCAATCAGGTACCTGCTCCCGTTTCAGCCGGGCTACTCTAAAACAGAAGTTAGAATTAAAAAGCACTGTTGGCAGGGATCCTTCCAGGGAGAATTTACCCAGCCCTGGGAGAGCCTTTGTAAGAACAAAAAATATGTATATATTATCTGGGTGATTTCTCTAAGTTTTCCTTAAAAAATAGAAATCTTTAATCATGGGTGAGCTACGTGCTGAATCCATAAGAACTATTGTTGAGTTTCATAGACAAAATAAACAGTTCAAGTGACTCCGTATAACAAGTTGGTTGGCAAGGGACAAAATGCTTACCTTTGCTATCACACGAAGGGTGAGGGATTAACCCTAACACTACACCCAACTCACAGCCATCACTAACCACACGTGCACCGCCTACATATATGGAGAGATGAGTGGGTGAATGTATACAGGTTTCATTAGACGTCACAGCCAGTGCACCAGGAGGAAGGGGGAGGGGCTTGGCCTGCAGGGTGCTTGGTGTGGTGAGAAAAGCAATGGACCGAAAGTCTGGACAATTTCAATTTAGCCCTGGCTTTGCTGCTCATGTGATGTGTGTGACCTTGGCAAAGCATTCAACTTCTTCAGTCCTCAAGTTCCTCTTCCCAAAATGAACAACATAAGACTCAGATCTCTAAATCCCTTCCCAGCTGGTACCTTCCAAGACGTTCAAATCTCAGATATCGGCAACATTCTGGTTATTGCGTAATCAACATGTCACAGTTCCTAATCCAGTTACCAGGTAAAAATATATATGTAACTGGCAAATTTCAGATTTTCCTAAAGATTATTCTAAACCAGTTTTGAAGTGGTCAGTCTTATGATACCACAAGGGACTTAGGGAAAAAGCCAAAGTCATGTGTTGGCCAAAAAATGCTCCTAATTACTAGACACTCACCCCAATATTGAAAGTGAATGTGGCTGGGGCCAGAGGAGGGGGCATGTCCCCGAGCTGCCCTTCAATGCCACGGGAAGTCGGCCAGGAAGCCAGTGCAGAGACCGCTGCTGATTCTCCAGGAATAGTAAGTGCCTCTCCCTGATAGAAGGGAACAGGTCCTTCCAGTTGGCTGCAAGCATTTCCTTTTCTAAATAGCTCAAAACCGAATATGATACACAGTTTGTAGATTTTGGGGACAATTCCTGGAGTCTAGAGAATGTTGCCTGGGATAGTTGAAAAGCACTACAGTGAAAAAATCCAGTCTCCTTCCCGCTGGAAAAGGGCACACCTTAAGGTAATTCCGAACGGCCTTGTTTTTTAGGAAATGGCCCTGTCATTCAGGCTGAAGGACATGGCTGAGTGACTAATTATGTTTTCTTTTGCAAACTACTCCACCAGCCATTATGCAAAAGCCTTAATGAGCTATTCCGAGGGAGGGCATGCCGCATACCGTCTTCTCTGTGAAGTCAATCTCTCAGTGAGTCAATCTGAGGCCAGGGCACCAGCTGCAATGCCATCCTCTCCAATGGGGCCTTCACTGGTGGAATTAATCTCTCATTTTTAAGTGTTATCAGCACTCTTGATTGTTCTCTTCATACATTTACATTAAAAAAAATAGTTAAGGGGAGACAAGTCACGTGGATGTAGTGTGACAGGTCTCTATTCTTCACATTAAGACAAAATATGAGTATTGTCTCACCACAGACAAAAACAGAAGCAGAACTGTACAGTCACAATTTGTAAACCTGATTTCAGATACTCTTGGGGGCTACAGGAACTGGCAAGCTCTTCTGTAACTTTGGAAAACTCCAGAACACAGGGTGTTCTGCTGGGTCTTTATATCAACGTGGTGACATTGGCAAGGGGGCAGCGTGATGTCCGACCCCACTTTGATCTTTATCCTACCCTGAACACTACGTTCACTCTTTTTTAAAACAGCTTTGTTGAGGCACATTTTACATGTCATAAAATCCACCCCCCCCCCTTATGTGTATAATTCAGTGATTTCTAGTTACTTTACCAAGTGGTACCATAAATTTTTCCCCCCAATCAAACTCCCTGTGCTCAGTTCTAGTAAACCCCGTTCCTAGCCCTAACCCCAGACAACCCCTCATCCATTTCATGTCCCTAAACATTTTCCTTTTCTGGACACTTCACATAAACAGGATCACACACTATGTGGTCTCCTGTGTCTGGCTTCTTTCACTTAGCATACTTAGCATAGCATTTTTGAGGTTTATCCCTGAAGTAGCATGCATGAGCAGTCGGGTCCTTTTCAGTCCACTGCATGGATATACCATATTTTATCTACCCATTCCCCACTTGTGGGGCACTACGTTGATTCTAGTTTGGGGGCTATTATGAATAAAGTTGCTATGAACATTTGCATGCAAATCTGTATGTGGACATTTCTTTGGGGTAGATGGTACCGAGGAGTGAAAGCTCAGGTGTACCTAGTACTTGTATTCCATCTTCCCACACAAATTCATTCATGGGCTATACACAAATAGCGGGAAGCCAGGCCCTATGAAAGGAGAGGAAATGAATGAAGGTCACTGCCTTGTGTGGGAAATAAGGCATGCACGTGGAAAGACATGATGTCCTAAGGAGGCATCTTTCTGGCGGAGGGAGCAACGGGGTTCAGGAGCAAGAACCTGAGATTTCTGGATAAAGTAGTACTTGAGCTGAGACCTTGAAGAGTAAGGAGGATGCGATCACTCTGAGCTGAGTCCCCAGTGCTGTGCTTATTTCTACACATGTGAGGGAGGCCCGTGGTCCAGTTCAGAGGTCAGGGGTTGTGGGCTCCAGGCCTGACTCCGCCTCTCTCTTGGAGCATGTCTAAATTTTCTCAGCCTCTGTTTTCCCCTTCGAAATAAGAATCATTCCTTTCCTCTTTATCCTTTGCTTCACTTACCTCAGACCTGCCAAAGGGTTTGGGATAGAATTACTTGAGGTACTTGATATGAATCAGGGAGGGGGCACTTCAGAAAAACATTACTTTTCTCTAAAACTCTTTAAACAATGTTTGTAGAAAGGTGTTGATATGGGAAATGTCTTATAGGACGGGGCCTTCCGTATGTTAGTCACACCCGTGAGCTAAGCTATTTTTTAGAACACCTGCACGTGCCCCAAGGTCATGGACAGGTTTATCTCCGGAATCTCTGCAGTATCAGTCCCCTCTTCAGTCATTTTAAGGTGACCACACCAGCCTCTCTGTTTCTTTAATGTGCCAAGCCCTTGAATTTACTATTTTCTCTGATCCCATAATCCAGAAATTTAGCTCCTTTTCATTGTTTTTATTTTACCTCTAAAGCCACCTGCTGATGGAGGTCTTGATTGACTGCTCTGGGTAACAGTGACATCAATGTCCCAGCAGGACCTGACATGCAGTGGGCACTGAGCACATACTAGCTAGAATTAACCAGTACTATGCATTACAGTACTATGGACACTGTAGCAGTTCCCTAGGGCTGCTGTAACAAAGCACCGAACACTAGGAAGCTGAAACAACAGAGATTTATCGTCTGACAGTTCTGGAGGTCGGAAGCCCAAAATAAGGTATTAGCCCGGTTGGCCCCTTCTGAAGGCTTCGAGGGAAGGATCTCTTTCAGATCTGTCTCTGTGACGTGTCTTTCCGTGTCATTTTCCATCCATGTGTATCTCTGTGTTCAAATTTCCCCTTTTTATGAGGTGATCAGTCATGTCAGATCATGACTCACCACCCTCATGGCTGTTTTGTAATTCATGACTTCTGTTAGGACCCCCTCTCCAAACAAGGGCACATTCTGATGCCTGGGAGTTCAACATTAATATATGAATCTGAGGGATACAATGTAACCCACAACAAACACTGCTATTCAAATTGCTACCAAGTCTGTGTTGTTCCAAAAGGAAATTGTTCCTGGAGGAACACAAATGGAGATTATCGTTTACAGCTCTAAGCAAAAGCAGACGATTCCATTAGCCCTTGCTCCTTGGAGGATGGTGCACTCTTGCATTTGAGTGACTTACAAAGTTCTTGCATGAAGCCTGTCACTTTCTCAATGCAGCCGGCTTCCCCGAGGTCTGCCAGACCAGCCACACCAAACCGGGGCCCTGGGAAGGAAACAGAACCTGCACAGGCCTCCCTCACGTACTGTGTGAAGTCAAGAACACATTCAAATGTGAAACTAAGTGGGGAGGCAAAGGTAACACAGTTAATTTAAAGAAAGATCAAACTAAGCTGTTTCTCAGCTGCCTGGGTCTGACCTGCACCATCTAAAAGAATTTGTTCTCTTTTTTTTCTCTGACCAGTAAATAGAACGGAATTAAAAAAGGATGAGGATTTTAATTTTTGATCATTAACAAAACCGCGGAAGCTTAAATGATGACCCGGTCCCAGCGAGTTAAAAGAAGTGTTCACGTGAAATACTGGACACGTCTCGAGAAAATTTGCATTTTAAGGCTGCACGTCGTGAACCAGGTAGATCAGGGCCTACTTGAAAGTCGAAGGCTCGGACAGGGAGAGCGGGAGACGTGGCCAAGGCACACGGGGCACTGAAGCAGCAGCGTCCGGGCTGAGCTGTGGACACTGGTCTCCTGACTCCTGGCCCACACTCTCTCCTACAGATTATTCTTCTGTGGCCTGAAAAATGTGACATGGGGGTACCTGCGGGAAAGGGCAGGTGCACTTTATTTCAATAACAGTCTTTGTCACATCAAACATGTCTGAGCAAAGTCTCTTCTAGGTCTCCCAGTGGGTGAGGTAGGTGAACACCCTCTGGTGCTCCAGCACATATCACTACAACTCTAGGAATCTGAATAGTACACTTGACTTCCTTCGCAACTTTCAAGACCCACTACATTTTTAAGTGTGTGTGTGGGTGTGCACGCATGGGTATGCTTTAAATATCAACTAACAGAAAAACGATCATGGGTAAAACAGTTCAGGTAGAAGCCAAGGACAAGGCGAAGGCAATACACTCAGTGATGATGGCAGTTACCAACCACTCAGGTCAAAATGCTATCCAAACTTGAACCTCTTTGGCCCAGCAAGATACGGAACATGTGAAAAATCCATATGGAAAATGTGGAGGCATTTTGCAGAAAATTAGGATCTGGGCTCAAGAGAGATGAAAATTTCTTCAGAGCCTCTTGCCAACGCACCTCATCGAGGACACCTGGAAATAGACCAAAGCGGCCTGTCAGGAGGCCTCTGCCAGGGAACGGATTTTTTTAAAAAATATGTTTGTCATTTATCTTGGTAATTACAATCCAAGACTGCAGTGCATTATGAACATTAGAAACCTGAAACGCTGGAGAGAAATAAAGAATATGTTTCTGTTTTTTAAGGTATATAATTTAAGAGTTGAGCGTCGTAAGGTCCAACTTGCTGTGACATCAAAGGCGGTCCGTGTGGAAATGCAGAATCTGTTCCCAGCTAGTTCCAGGTGGAAGCTCAGTGGCTGCAGCTTATCCTCGGATGCCTATTTCTTTTCTTCTTCGGTTACAGTTTTCTAGAAATGGTGCTGGGAGAGAGCTGCATAGCATCAACACTGATTATAAGAAAGAGAAGGGATTCCAAATCACCTATCCCAACATTTCATCAAGGAAGTCCATTTGTTTTTCTGAATCTCAGGGTCCCCAGTTAGGCAACCTAATCGGAGGGAAAGCACAGTTTCGCTAGAGGACAGGTCCTGAGATATCACAGAAGGAAGCTAGTTCAGAGGGTAACCACCGATGGAGGAAGAGGCCACCCCCCGCAACACGGAGCCTTGACAGTGCACCCCACACCTCGGGTCCGACAAAGACTGTGCGGGTGTGTCCCAGCCTCGTGACAGCCACATGCACCTGAGTGCCACCATGGCCCTGGAAACCCACATCCTTCCCTCTCTGTTTTGGAAGCAAGGTCCTGATGTGAGGCTTATCCCAGCTTCATAATATCAGTTCAGACCCATCCAACGAATACCTGTGCCGACAAACATTTATACGTATAAATAGGCACATTTGCGTTGATGGCCTGAAATGTGACTAAGTACTGATCAAACAAAGTGTTCAAACATGGAGACTCTATCCTGATTCCGAAGCTGAGACATATAAGCGAATAAGTACTATTGGACTGATTTTTACAAGGCTGAAAGTAACGAAACAAGGAACCGTGGGAAAGCCCAGCCAGCGCCAGGCAGAGCTCCTGGTGCTGCCAGTGTGAAAGGACAGGGTGGCCCTTTGGAAGAACCGTCCCTGGAGTCTCGCTAGATGACACTTCCCCTGGGGTCAGGTCCCCGGGAAAGCGTGGCGTGCGGTGCTGTGAAAGAGAAGGCACTGAACACTTTCTTGGGCCTGGGGTCATGGGTCTCAGGCACCAATTCCTCTCTGTACCTCAGTTTCCACATGAGTAAAATGGGGGTCCCGACAGTTCCTAGTGGTGACGCTGTGGTAAAGATTCAATTTAAAAACACATCAAGGGTCTCCTTTAGTGTAAACACTTGGCACACATCAGGCAGGACGTTATTATTACCAAAAATAAATAACTCCCATTCACCTCTCCAGAATCAGCTCAGGTGTCCTGTCATCCAGAAAGCCTTCCCTGAAGCAGCCTCGGCAGCCATGACACGCCTCCCCCTGCGGACCTGCATCGCCCCCACCTGCTACGTGCCAGCACTGGCCCTGCTTTGTTGAAATCGCCACCATTGCGTTGGCCTCACCCCTTTGTTCCAACCCCTAGAGAGCAGAAACTGCATTTTATTCACCCTTGCATGCTAAGATGCAGGTGCAGGGTCTAATACAAAGTAGTTATTAGTTACTGAGTAAAGGGATCCTCAACACACACTCGTTGAAAAAACAGATATTGGGTTGAAATGGCAATGAATCCAATTGGATTCTTCTGGGAAAACTGGAGGGATCCCAAAACACTGGAACTACGCACCTCCGTTCTAGAAGACCCCAGATTGCCAAGGCTGTGGCTGTGTGTTCTTGGCACACCCATTCTCTCCACACGCCACTGCTGCCCTACGCAAAGAAATAGTAAAAGGAGGGCGTGGTTTCTGCGGTCAAACTAATTTCGAAAATGGACGGAGCAAAACAGGAGAAAGGACGGATGGGTATGGACAGCAGTGTGGTGACTGTGGGGGGGGCTCTAAGGGGACTAAACGGTAATGGAAGAAATACAATAAAATTGTTAAAAAATGCTGAGTTCCAAACACATTGTTTTATTTTTATTTGATTTGCTTTTACCATGGGATTTCTCAGCCCAAGGGTCTGCAGAATTTCCCAGAGACATTTGGCCTTGATGCCATTTTGTTGGGAAACTAGCCCTTAAGGACGTGCCCTCTCCGGCAGGGCCACACACCTGGGAGTCTGAGCAAGTCAGCAAGACAGCAGCTCTACCAGACACTACACAGATTTCCTGCTCTCAAAAAAGAGGAAGGTTCCAAGAAGGAACCAGGGCCACAAGCTAATGCTTCCACAGACGTAATGGGCTAAGAACCATTAATAGTAATACAGGCAACATTGTGTGACCTGGCGGAAGGAAAGCATGCTAATTCCTTGCGGAAGAACACGAAGAGTTTCTGTTGGAAGGAGGACAGGGCAAAGGAGCTAACATTTTTTGGCAATTCTTTGATTATTAACAACAGAAATAAGTTATGATTAACTTGAGGGAAAAGATTTTGGAAATGCAGGGAGCAGCACACCAAATTGAAGGGAAAACTAAACAACCAGACTTTATAAAAAACCAGGACCTAGGCTGGATCCTGGAGATCCAGGAATGGAGTACTAATGACTTAAAGGCACCTCATTAGCAGGAAGGACTCCAAGTATGTTCTGTCTCAGAGTCCCTTCTCCAAAGACTCAAATTCCAGGGAGAGAACCTCTGATTGACCTGTCTCACTTTGGTCACATGGCCACCTCGTGGCCATCAGAGGCAGGTCACCTGAAATGACAGTCTCTTCATGGAGAAATCCAAAGTGCAATTGGAGCTATTGCCAAAATAAGGGGGATGGATGTTGGGCAGCAGTCACAACAACTGACTGTTACATATGTTCTCCTCTCAGCAACCCCATGAAGTCCAATGACTCCCATTTGATGGAAAGGAAGAGGGAGGCTCAGCACGTTTAAGCAAGCAGCTCAAGAGATTTGAACTGGCCTGTGTTGAGAGCCCAACCGCATCACTATTATGATTTTCCCCTGGCAGCAACATCCATGCTTTTTCCACTACAGGCAAATTGAGCTGGGCCTTGAAAGGTGCGCTGGATTCCAAATGGCAGAGACATGAAGGAGAAGAGAGCGGGCAATGACCAAGTCATTTGCTGTGGTATGTGTGTGATATTTGCAGCGTTCGCTTCAAGTAGAGAAGCAGTATCCTTTGTAAATGTTACAGCAAGAAAAAAAAAAAACATGCTTGGAGTTTCCTCTGAGACTCGCAAACATTCTACTAAAGGGAAAGCAATCCAAGGCAACATTTGTTTAAATTAAAAATAACAATAAAAAGAAAAGCTCAACCTCTATTCCTGGCCAAAAGGTCGAGCATTTAATAACATTTAAATTCAGCTTTGATAAAAAAAAATGGATGTTGTTTTGGATGGCTATATTTAAGCAATTTTTGTGAGCCTCAGAGGGAACTAAAAATGCCTTAATTGCTTCCTCGCTTTTACGTACTCCATTCTATGGAACTTCAGCTGCATCTGTCACCAAATTGCCAGTATTACAAAAACATAGTATGCTTCATACATGGAAGAACCCCAAATACCTGAAAATACCTCCAAATGTTCGAAGAGCCAACTGAGCATTTTTTTTAATGTATTTAATTTTTAGTTATGCCTGGGTATCTGGGACATACCCTCAGGGCTTTATTTTGTTTTATTTAAAATATGGCCTTTTTTCCATTGAAATCCTCCCTAACTGACCTACTCATGAGAAGGGTAGCTGAGCATCTTCTAAAACACAAGGATAGTTTATTCCCTTGACATCTTTTTAATATTTTATTTATTTTGTTTTAGAGAGGGGAAGGGAGGGAGAAAGAGAGAGAGAGAAACATCAGTGTGTGGTTGCCTGTCACGTGGCCCCCACGGGGGACCTGGCCCGCAACCCAGGCATGTGCCCTGACTGGGAATCGAACCTGCGACCCTTTGGTTCGCAGCCCGCACTCAATCCACTGAGCTACGCCAGCCAGGACTATTCCCTTGACATTTTAAAATACAAAATTGTACACCAGGGAATAAAAAGACAGAGGGTAAGGTGAATGGGAAATAACATTTGGGAAACACACAGCATGTGCCAATACAGGCGCTTGGGCTGCGTGCTCTTTCTTTCTCTCTCTCTCTCCTTCTTTATCATCCTCTCTCTCTTTCTTCTCTCTGTGAAATGCAAATTCACTAAGCTCTTTCTGTTCCAGTATCTCAAGGATCTGAATGCCAGAACGCAGAGCACAGGGCTACTGCCCATCTATTTCATCCACTAACATCACCCTTTAGAGAGGGAGAGGGGAACTAAGAAGCAGTTTGCTGAAAACCACGTAATAATTAAGTAAGGGAACTGAGTATTAAGCCCAACAAAGTAAGACACAAAAGGTCTTGCCCTTTCAAAAGAGAATATGCATTTCTACCAGAGCTATGGCAACGGGTCTCCATCCCTTTTCCACCCTTATAATCTTCAGGATGAGCACCAAACAAACGCAATCAGTGCTTCGCCTCTTGATTTGAATTCCGGCTTGGCCTCATTCTCTCAACGACCAACCTAACCCGTCAAAACCATGATTTAGTCATCATCCTGGGTCACGCCTGTCATAAGAATGCCACAAGTCACTATCTTCCCAGCATGTGGCAATCCTGAACCTCTGGAAGTTTATTCCCTGTTCTTCTCTCCCATTAACCCGAGATGTGTCACAGAGTTTTGCAAAGTCCATTTGCAGACCTCTCCAGACAGCAAGCCATGCAGCCTTCCCTGTGCAACGCACCCTCCCTGGCTCATTTCTGCCCCAATAGAGGGCACTTTTCCCCTCCCCTGCCCTGCCTCCCCACCCTCCAGCTGATCACGGTGAGGGCAGGGCCCAGTCTGCTTTGTCCCTGTGTGCCCCATGCCAAGCACAGAGCCTGACGGAGGGCATCAGCTCAGCAAATGCTGGCTAAATAAAAGAATAAATCAAGGATCAAGCACATGACCTATGATGATAGATGGGTAAACCCTCTGAAAGTAACAGCAGAGCACTGCAGTGCAAACGTAAGAGAATGTTAGCAACTCTGGCCTTCGACAGGCTTTTCTACTTACATGCCTTTTCTGTTTCTGGCTGTTCTCTGTGCTCCAGACACATGTGTTCATTTCCCTCGAGTTCAACTTTCCTGCTTCCCTGCTATGCTGGCTCTCTCCTTGTACCTAGAGTGCATCCAAAACCAAAATTGGACATGTGTCCTGTGCATGGACCCTCTCAGCCTTGGCCCTAGCTTTCCCATAGAAACAATTCTACCCAATAAACCCTACAGTCAAAGCAAAATACTAGTAGCTTACTAGTAGCTTCCTTAGAAGACCCGTTTTTGCTTTGCAGGGTCGATACCTGTGGGTTTCTCGTGGGCTAGTTCGGTCACCTCCACCATGAAGAATTCTCTGACCTGCCCCTGTGTTGGTTTCTTCTATTAGGACTCTTAGTGCAGATGGTGTTATCAGTCCCGGGCCATTCAGAAAAAAGGAAGCTGAGCCCAAGAGTACAAGCGGTACTTTAATATAATGAATTGGTGACAATGGCATTGGCTTAGAAGGGCAAATGGGACATAGTGAGACCAACTAGAGGTTAGAAGTGGCAGGAAGCTGCTTTCCCTGCTGGGCCACCCGGTCATACAGTAGAAGCTGTGACGCCAGAGGTCAGGTCTGCATCCGCCCGGAAGTGGGGGCCTCTCACAGGAGCTGGATCACTAAGGGAGCTACGTCAATGAGGGAAACAGCACCGCGGATGTTTCCAGAAGTATAGGGGAAGGCAGAAAGCCCGGTGTACCCTTCCCCACTGCCCATCTCCTGAAAGGGCCCTGAGGGCCAGTTGACACGGACGCCTGGCCGCGCAGTGTGCGGAGGCCGATCGCTTGGACACAAGGAAGAGTAGGAGCAGGGTGTGCGACGGACCTGAACGAAAACAAGCAGAAAAGAGCCGGCATCGTGCATTTGTGAGTTTGTAGTTACTCACCCCCCTGGACCGTGAGGCCCTTTCAGGCAGAAACCATGACTTATGTGACAAAGGATAATGCCTGCATTTGGTTCTGCAGGCATTATCAAAGTATCTCTGTGGATAAGCTTTTTTAAAAGAATGTGTTTATGAAACAATAAATGTGATGATATTTTCAGATAGTACAAAGGATCTTTCCATCTGTCAGAGGAACTGAATGTGATCCTGTGAAATCTTTAGCACTTGGCTCACTAACCACCACCTCTCCCCTCCCACTTACACCGTCCTGTCCCTCCTCCCTTTTTTAATGTTTCCTTCCAGGAAAGCAAAACTGAAATTATATTTTTTAATAGTTTGCATGTATTTTAGTTCGATTACATGGTGCTCATTTCGATTACAATATTACTTAGCAGAAATCCTGAGGAAATTGGTTCAGACCCCTAAGTGGATTTCATGCAAGGAGGTCAGGTGTCTGATGGGATTTAGGGGCTGGGTATTACACTGGGAAGAGGCAGGGTTGGGGCTGGGGCCTGGACAGCCCTCCTGCTCCACTGCCCGCCTCTCCTTCTCCTGCATCTGCTCCATCCTCACCTCTCAGTCGTGCAACAGCAGGGCCACATGGAGGGGCTCCCTTCTGCTCTGGCTTCCAGGCACCTAAAGAGATTCTAATCTCAGCTTTGATTCTAAAAGTCCTGGAGAAGCTGTAGAGCCATGGATGTGGCAAAGGCCCAGGGCCATGTGGCATGAACTTGGCTCTCTCATGGAAACTATCCCTGGGCAGCTGTTTTGACAAGTTCCCACTGCAGGCCAAAGTCAGAGGCTGCGCAGATGTACAGACGAGGGCTGGAATAGATATATTGAGAAGCTCTGCAGGCTGCACCTCCTCTTAGAGAGTCCAGGTGCACATGAGCATATTGGAGCTCTGAGAAGCCCCGCCCACGAACTCAGCACTTGCCAAGTCTCCTGAGCACAGGTAATCTTCTCCTCAGCTCATTAATGAATGTCTCCCCAAAATATTTGAGACTTGCTGCACTAAACCCACTGGCTCTAAGAGTCTCTCTCATGGCCCCCAATTCTGGGCCAACTTTCCTCATACTTGTCCTTGAAATCAGCAAAGAGGGTTGTTCCCCGCCTTTCAGGTTTATATGCACATTTAATAATTAGTGTCTTGTCTACTGAATCAGGACAATGACTTGCAATCAGATTCAAACTCCATGGCTGTGGACACATGACCTGTTCACTAGTCTTCTTGATCCTGAGCCAATTTCTTCATGTCCCTGAGGAGGACGTAGACTTACGTCAGAAAATAGAAACTCAGTAAGATAATAGATGCAAAACATCTAGCAAAGTACTTGGCGAGCAGGAAGTCTTCAAGAAATGGGAGCTCCATTCCATTCATTGTCCTAACATTTGGAAGGGTAAGTTTTATCAAAGGAAGAACCTATCAAAGGTTGTTCTCTCTCTCTCTCTCTCTCTCTCTTTCTCTCTCTCCTCGCTCCCCCTCTGTCTGTCTCCTTCCTCCCCTCTCATTACACAATAGATATACACACATCATTTAGAACTTTATTTCATTGCATTCAAAACCAGTATCTCCTTCCCTTCTCTTCCCTCTGGACCCCCCTTTCTTTCTCTTCCTCTCTCTCTCTCTGGTGACGTCTTCTCCCCAATCCTTAAGCCTTCACCTACTTTACTCTCTCAGTCTTGCCTTCTTTCTCCTCCTTCCTAAGACAGCACTTCTACAAACTGCAGAGCATTTGTGACACAAAAAAGAATGACCACCCACGGAGGGCGGTCTTCACGGACTCTCCACGGGAGATGGGCTGAAGAATTCGCTAACAGAGCACAGAACCAACAGTAGACAGCATTTGCAGTCACGGGCATTCTGGAGGCTTCTGGGATGAGGTGTCAGGTAACCAGGAGGATGGGTCTCTGGATCCTTGTGATCTTATATTCAGAGCCACTAAGGTGCTCAGAACACGCTTGATAGCTGCATCTCAGTGGTCAGTGAATTACTAAACACTCGGACCTTTTCTTTGTAGTATCTCCTTTTTCCTCCTCTTCCTCGTCCTGCTGTTTCTTCTGCTTTTTTACACTTTTTTAAAAAAGAAATAGCCTCATAAATATTCAAGTGTCTAAGCATCTATACACAAGGAGTATTTCTGCATATATCACTAGGTTTATTACTAAAGTCCCCACTTCTCTCCTTTCCCTTTGTTTTACTGCACGCAAATTAGTTTTTTAAAATCTGTGAAGAGCCTGCTACATCCAAAGCAGTACAATTGTGATAATATTTTTTTCTTCTAGTCATTTTAGCTATTAAACTGACAACACAGAAATATGTACAGAAAGGTCCTGCTTCTGTAGAGCTTGTGTCCCTAGTAGAAGAAGAATTACCGGAAGACAGTCCCACAGAAAACCATCTCTTAAAGCAGAGAATATAAACACATAGGCCTTGATTTCTGAAGTCAGCTATCAACATTGTTGCAATTCCCAACAACCACAACGGGTTTCCTTTTGAACAGCATCCTAACGACAAACATTCCAGCCCTGCTCCACACAATAGGCATTTCTGAGAAACCCACATTGTATTTGAGACAGTGTTGGACTCGCAGGAAAAATGAGTGGAACACAACAGAGGGGGATAAATTTCACAAGAGGTGTGGACCCTGAGCCCTCGGAGGAGTGAAAGATTAACCCTGCCTCCTCCCTGTCCATATTTGTCCCAAAGGTGAGCAGGAGGCCACTGGATAGGGAGGGGCTGGAGCTGTCTGAGGCAGGCAAAGAGCAAGAAAGTTACATCACTCCAGCTGACAAACATGCTGCTCCTCTGATCTGATTCCCGGTCGCTCCTATGCATGTTCTCTCTGTCCTGTGGTTTGCACACATCCCCAGCCCCATCAAGGTAGAGCCACCTGCAGGCTGACCTGATATACACCCTGTCTACGCAGAAGACTTCAAATCCATCGTGTGCATTTCTGCAGCATCTCTCCTGCTCATTTCTCTCAGCCATGAAGACAACACGTCCCCAGTAAGAGCTGCCCTCCACCCTGGCTCCTGGATGGCACTGACCTACATTCTCTTGCATCAGAGAAGTACATGTACATGTGATCTGGGGCATTTTGTTATTAATGCGGCACAACCGAACATACAAATCTTACTTCCATAGAAAAATATTTTATAGCTCTAAAATTTCTACACAGTGTTACACATTAAGTTTAACACTAAGAGCTATCACTTCTGTAAGTAGTTGTCATTTTTTTTTTAATTCAAGCCTAAGTCACTGCCTCTATATCAACAACTGTGATTTCCCTGGTTTCTAGAAAAAGAAAAGTAGCCAAAACACTCCTTCTGAGAAAGGCCTGCTCTTGCTCCTCTGTTCCACCACAGTTACATAGTGTCTGTAAGTGTTGCATGGTTGAAAGATAGTGAGTACAGACCACATAGCTTGGGGAAAGGCACCAAAAACCAACTGAGTTCTCGATCCAGTCAGTTCTGACACTGAAAATAAGTTACCGTGTTACCCAAGCCAAGGCCCCCTTGTCATACAATGAAGGGGTTGAAGAGCAAGTCCCCCAGGTCCTTTCCTTTTATAAAATTATTTCATGTTAGCTCACTAAGCATATAAAAATGCCGTGGATCCTAACATGCAGAGAATTTTCTCATGGCCGGTTCATCATAGCTCTCTCGTGTCTGGCTCAGTACCAGGCAAGGACTCTGTATTTGCTGAATGAATGAAGGAAGGAAGGAAGGAAGGAAGGAAGGAAGGAAGGAAGGAAGGAAGGAAACATATTGAATATTACTGTGAATACAGTGATGGGCATGAGGTGATGGAGAAGCCCCGAGAATGGCCACGTAACTCAGCTCAGTGTGAGAAAAGGCTTTTCACTCCTCCCAATGTTTGCCCCTCCATGAGGAGCATTCTCAGAGCCACATCTGAGAAGTAGCTATTGAGGGATTACAGAATATCAGTCAGGTGAGATGTGTCCCCTAAAGCACCATAGAAAAATGGTTCAGAGAAACTTAAGAGGAGCAGGAGGATAGTAAAGCCCATGCTTCCATAAATTGGAAATGATGGAGAAAACAGACTCTTCCAACAGCCGCTCTGGAGACATCCCAAGAGATAGAAATTTAAAACGAGGAAAGTTGGGGTTTTGTTTTGCTTTTTTTTAAGTCTGGGTGTGAGGCTAGGTCACTCTGCACTGAATAAGGAGCCTGCACGGCCATATTTATAAACTACGCACATTGTTCTTTTAAAAAGGGTGGGGGAAGGGTCTCGGTCCTGTCTTGGAAATTCAGAATAAGAGATGAACTCCCTATGCCAGTGGTTTCAAGTGCCATTATTTGACCATTTCTCTATTTATAACCCGTTCAGACTTATACAGCATATTACATTTAATTAATTGAGTGTTTATGCGTTAAAGAGTTATTTGCTTGTGACTATAGTGAAATTTCCAGGATTTATGACAGGAACACTTTAAACAGCAACATGTGTTTCCCTCCGATTTGTATGGCTTCATTCATTATAATTTTTCCTGATGTTTTGCCTACCATATTATTAACTTCCCCAAAGCAATGAAATACCAGCTTGTCTTCTCATGGCAGAGAAATGAGGAGAATAATTATGAACGTGGAAATCCCAGTGAAAACACACTTCTATTGAGAGAGGCTAGTGGTCCAAGAAGGAGGTCCCTGGATTTATGGAGACCATGAAAAAGAAAAAATACACAGCAAACACTCAGGAAAACAGACACATTTTTTCACCCAGCATCTTGGACGCTCCATATGCAAGGGAAAGAAATTTTTCATATATATATATATATATATATATATATATATATATATATATATATATTGCTGAACAAGAATTTATTTTTACTGTAAGTTATAAAGTCTGAATAAATCATCAAAGTTTCGAGTGTGTGCCGCGCATAAACATTTAATCACTGCGAAGCGTTCTTTTCTGAACGTAAGAGTTTGTGAGCACAGTGTTTGATTTGTAACTGGCTTGGGGGGAAGGGGGAGGCAGCACGGGGAGATGTGCTCCTGGCAACGCCTGGCTCCATGAGACCACAGGGTGATGCGGGCGAGGGCAGTGCCTGTCAGTGCAAAGATGGGGACCAGTCTGGAAAGTCGATTCCAGCCAGGCTGTAGATCAGCGGTTATTTCACAAAGCGCTGGGGCTGACAGGCCCACCACAGTCGCTCAGGCTTATTGTTCAACCAGGTGTTGGAGGGCCATGGGGCCCAAGCAGGATCACGTGGGAAAACGAAGGGTGTGGGGAGGGAGGCAGAAGGCAGGGAGGACCTGGGCGTGGGGACTGGCTGGGCTGCAAGGCAGCCTTCCCTCCTGTTTGAGACGGTGTTTGGATTATGACGTCCTAGAGTCTCCATTGTTATTTCTCACAACATCATGGGCTGCTTCAGCACCCTGACCATCTGGGTGGCCGCTCGTAAAAAGCAAAGAAGAAACCCCTGAATTTCAATCTTCCTGCAGAAATGCTCTCTGCCCTTCCACTCTTGATGTTTCGCTCCTGTTTACACGACCCTTCAGTTGGTCGCTAGCTCCCAATGCATTTTCCCTAAGAGAAAAGTTAGGCTGGAAAACTATTCCTAGTCTCAGTTCTTCCCTCTAAAATCTGTGCTCCTCAACGTGAAGCTCTTTTGTTCTGTGTAAATGTGAGAAAAGGGGAAATTTGCAAAGTAAATGTAACTAGCCCAGGGTAGGTCACTCAGGTGATGAGGTTGGGATAGTGTATATTTTTTAAACAACTTTTTAAATCACATGACACTCATCATTAAACCTTTGTAAGTCTCAAGGCAAGATTTGGGGGTTTCAGGAACTCCTGATTTTCAATGGTTTCTTTCAACTCTTAGCTTTTATAATCATTTTCATGATTTAAAAGACCTCTTTAGAAATGATCCTGATTCACCTTTTAAAATCACCTAATTGTTGGAACCAGTAAGTCCACACCAAGTCCGTGAGACTGGCAATCCTGCGGAGGCAGGGGACGGGGCAGCGGCTGACCTCATCGCCACACTGGCAGCAGAGGTCAGAGGAAGAGTGGTGATATTCAGCAAGAAAGAAAAATCCAGTTTTACTCTAAACTTGATCATGCTCTGGTTTTGAGAAGCAGCAGCCAGAACAGGCCACACTGCAGAATCCCCCCCCCCAAATTGGGGGATTTTTCCAAAATTTTTATAGTAAGTAAGCAACTTTGCATACTCCAATGTAGCCATGCCTGTATGACAAACATCACATTTTAGAGAACAAAATACATTTTCTGCAATCGTATATTATAAGATTAAGAGTTTGAATTTTGACAGCTTACCTCCAAAAATGTGTGCAAGAATCAGTCCAGTGATGAGCTGAAGATTACCTAGCCCCATATCCCCATGTCTCAGAAAGCAAGGATCTAGTGAAGTTCTCGCGTTCCAAATGCAAAGTATCACTGTGCAGGCAGCCTCCGAAATGGCCCGCCTGATGCCCACCTCCTGGCATTTGTCCTCCTAGGCCACCCTTTGTGTGGGGGCTGCAGCTAGGGACCCGTTTCTATTGACTAGCACGTGACAAAAGGGATGGGAGGTCACCTCCCAGATAGGATACAAAAAAGACTGTAACTGCCAGCCTGCTCCCCTCTTTTGTGACTCTTGTTCGTTCTCTCTCTCTCTCTCTCCTCTCCCTCCGTTTGTCCCTCCATCTTTATTTGCCTTACAGCCCTTACTCTGGGGGACATACACTGCCATGTTTGAGGACCACTAGAGATAGGCCATGTGACAAGAAACTGATGTCTCAGGTGGACAGCCATCAAGACCTATGAACAGGTGTGTGAGCTTGGAGGCAAAACCTCTGATCCTCTGCCAGTCATGCCTTGGCAGGCCTGCAGCCCAGCCAACCTGTTGCCTGGTCCAGTGGGAACCCCTGGGCCAACCAAGCCACACCCAGTTCACTCACCCACAGAAGCCACGAGAAAACCAAGGTCCTTTTCAGCTGCTAAATTGGGGGATAATTTGTTTTATAACAACACACAAATAATATCATAATCCTCGTTGCAACCTTAAGATAGTCTCCCCCTATATCATTGCTATAGTATACTCTAAAACTCTAGCTATTCAAATAAATCATTGACAAGGAACAACTTAAAACCCAAAATCACAGGTCACCATACCATGGCTCATTGGCAGAATCCTCCCCAAAGGTATAGGAAATCAGTAAAACTCGGTATTCTTCACTCAGTCCGTTCCCTCTAACATGCTGCATGTAAAACTGACTTCTTAGGTTTATTCTCTATTTTCTTTCTCTCCCATTAGACTATGAGCTCCACCAGGTCAAGGGTTTCATTTTTTTTCCCCATTCATATACCCCAAAAGCTAAAACCAGTGCCAGTCTCATAGGAATTACCCCATAAAGGTTTCATGAATAAATACTTCTGACACGGTTCAACGTAAAATTCAGTTTCCAACCGCAAGCCGTAAACCTTCCAATCATACGTTCCATCATCCAAAACTTCCCCATCCTGTTACTTCTACCTGGAGTGCTCTGTGTCTTCGGTCACATTCCTCAGACACGCGCTGTGAGAATGTGTTTGCCAGCACGGCACCAAGGAAGCCCAAGAGAAAGCAGCGAGAGCAGGGGAAGCGTGGCAGTGATGGAGAGGAAGGCCAGACAGGGGTGCGATTTCAGGTGAGGCCTCACACAGAGTAACTTCAGCATGGGGAGCTCTTCATGTAAATTATGCTCCGAGTTCGTCCCAATCCTAGGCAAGATTGTTGAGCCTTTAGACTCCCATAATAATTAGTCATCAACTAAGGGCTGCCCTAGGGAGGTGGACTCCAGGTACTTCCAGCTGTCTGCAGTGTGGGGAGAGCCAAGGGTAGCCTCCAAAGAGAAGACACCAGCACAGGCTGGGGGGTATAGGAGCACCCAAGGTGGGCAAGGGGGGCAAAGAGCCAGCCCTGGGGCTCCAGGGAGACCTGGGACGAGCCCCTGCAGTCCCTGCAATGCCCATATTTCTCCCAGGTTAGTTTATTGAAATCCTATCTATCCTTTAAATAATTCCTTCTGTGTGCACTATGCTAGAACCACACACGCTGCCTTGTTATTTCTCACTAACCTTCCCTTTCCTTCCCTAGATCATAAACGTCCTAAAAACAGAGATGGTGTGTTAGAGGCATTTGTGTTGTAAATATTCCCATTGACCATCTCTAGACTGTGAATTCCATGAAATTGAGAATCAGTGGGTTTTACCACCATAGAGCCAGCAGCTATGGCAGTCCTGGTATACAGCAGGCACTGAGATAGTTTAAATACAATGCAGAATAAATACAAGAAGAGCGTCACAGGCTACAAAGTACTTTCCTACCTACAATTCCAGGTACCCTCAGAGAATACAGAGAGGTACGTAGCCTAGGTGTCACCACCTCATTTTTCCGAAAGAAAGGTCAAGTGATATTTCCCAATGATTTGCTGAATGAGTAAACAGGCCCTGAGTTATGCCCCAGAACTAAATCTGATTTCAAATCCAACTCTCTTTCCCCTAAGCTGCACCAGCTGATTGATCAGCAGGGTAGCAGCATATTGGAGACTGAATTCAGTAAACAGACTCACGATGCCCCAATCTTTTAACCAACCTACCTGAAGGTCATTTACTCACTGTAAGGTCATAAAAGGCACATTTATTGAGCACATAAAAGCTAATTAATTAGTGTTTGATCTTATATATTGAGTAATAAATAAAATGGAATGGACATGTTTGGCTTGAATTGAAATAGATTGAGATCATTTAAATTAAGGGGAGTTTTATGGTGTCTTTTATTCCCTGACTGCCTATAGCCTGTGTGAATTTTGAGCTGAGAGGAGAAGTGGAGAGGAAGGCTGTGGACAGGCTGGTGACTCTGAATTGTTGGCTGTGATCATTAAGCTGTGTCAGGTACCTATAAACAGGTGGGACCTCCAGAACATGCATTGTAAAGCCATCTCAAACCACACGGGCCTGCAGTTCTCAGTGGTCTGTTTACCCAGACTCCTCATCCTCGTACCCCTGACAGATCAACCGTCTGCCTCACTGCTCTGTCGTTAGACATCATGTAGGCAAGCCTCCAGACACTCTAGTTTATACTAAGCTGAGAAGGACTACAGACAGCAACTGTGAAAGCAGGGATGTGCCCACAGGGACCTACCATGTACATTGGTGACCCTCTGGCTTAGTGCCCAGCCTAAGCATGACATGCATAGGAGGAAGGCTCTGTGGCTCCTCGGAGTCACTGTCAACCAATGACAGATGGGAGTAAGAGGACAACTACCCTAACCTCCTTGCCCTTCTGGTGGAACCACTCTGAAGTATATTTGACATTTCCTCCCAGAATTCCCCAAAGGGCTTGAACAGGGTTGCCTATAGCAATCACCTAACAGCCCACCTCTCTTGGTCTCCCCGTCTTCCCCATCTCAGCCCTTCTCCCACACCGGTGCTCCCAGAATCATCTCCAGAAAAAGTTAGTCAAATCCTTGTCTCAGGAACTGCTTCTAGGAGAACCCACACCAGGCTTCTGTGACTCCATTCAGGGATATTGATGTTTTTAAAGCAGATAACCAGCCTGACAGCCCAGAGGGATCCCAGTAATGAGGGCACTTTCACAAATCAGATAGTCATGTGGGGACCTAAATTTTCACAACAAGCCTTCCCAGCAGCACCACTGGGTGGTCACATCGTCTCTCTGTGGAACAGCAGGCTAGCCTGGTGGAAGGAGCACTGGCCCAGGTGTCAGAAACCTGGTTCTCATGTTGTCATTTCCACCGTGGTGCTGCTCAGCCCTGTCATCTGCTCTGATCTCTGTGATCTTCGTTTTTTCTCATCTGGAAACTTACAGCACTGGGTTATTTGATCCCTAAGGCCCTTTTGAGCTCCTGATCCCCATGAATCCATGGAAGAGGATGAAGTGCATGGCACCTCTTTAAAGGTATGTTTCACAGGTAATTAATAAACAAGCAAGCTTTTCACACAGCACCGGCTCTAAGAGGGACTGTTTAATTAGGCACACGAGACGTTCCAATCTGTCTAGACAGGCTTCTCTTTTTCCCCAGGATACCTTCGGCCATGCTTGCTCTGACACTGTGACAAGGTGTCCTTTGGCTGCTGACAGTGATTTTGCTGTGTGATAATTCTAATGCCATGGAGTGAGACTTTCTTTAGTTATGATGCTGTTTGTCTTTCCAAGTGAAACTAACTGCAGAGAGTTACCCAAGAAATAGTCAAGAGAGACAGTTTGTACAACTGGAGTCACCAAAGAGTAGCTTCTGGCATGGCCCTTGCACTACCTGTCCAACATCATTAGTGGGCTTTTAAGTTACCGCCCCTTTCCCCATCCTTGTCCTTGGGGAATAACATCAACATTAAAAGTAATCTTCCAAGTCATTTAATTGACACTTTTTCACCCCACCAAAAAGAGCAACACACCTTCCCCCCATTTCTGACAAGGACCTTAGAGCAGAGAAAGGGATTGGATGACACCAGATTCCTTAATACTCAGACTGGAGTCTTGCGACAACCCTGGAAAACAGCTAGTAAAACCCTTGATCTTCCAAGTGCAGTGGGCTTTCAATTTGTGTGGATAATATTGACAGCCCTCATCTGGTCTGAGGATGGGCGAAGAAGTACGTGAAATTGCTGTCAGTAGTTGAAGAGAATTTTCAAAGCGCAGCCCATTGAATAGACAAGCACAACTCATTGAATGTGATAAAACAGTGCATTTTTGTCTCTTACAGCCATTTTTCAAACTTTTTCAGAAGGGGGAGATGAAAAACTGTCAGAAACTGTCACTTTTTATTTGACACATGTAGTTCTACAGCCATATGAAGTCACAAAACACAACCTCAATTTAGTTCCAGCAAGTGTCTGCCCAAGGCCCTATTTACGCTTCAATCTTCATTCAAGGTTGGACGTCTTCTCCCAGCCAACCCCATGTAAGGCTAGGTGGGCAGCTGTCCTTCCAGAAGGCATGTTTGGCCCCAGGCCCCTTGCTCCTGCACTCACTAGTGGCTGCCCCACACCTCATAAATGTCAAAGAGGACGGGCTGCCGAGGAGAGAAGACCAGAAAGGGCAGTCTGGCTGGAGTGGGTGGCTTCATGCTCTTGGTACCTGGCAAACGCACAGCACTAAGCCTTTCCTGTGGAATCTTTGGAAGCTGTTTGGAAGCTTCTCTGCTGGCCCCTCCAACTAAAACTCGGCTGACATGGGCCATGTCTCCCCTTCAGCAGGCTGGTCCCCTGACCCAAGGCTCCTCAGGGATGAGGTCCACATCATCGTGCCATTTGAGTCCAAATACACTTGCAAGCAGCCACCTGGGCAGGACTTGAAATGGCTCCAGGCTAGCTCTGTCACCATCTGGTCCATGAAACATGCTGTTGTACTTCTTGAAAGAAGGGACTGAAACCTGATCATTTCTCGTGCAGTTATCCATAAAAAGGGATAGTCTGGCGTATGGAAAATTATACTAAACAGTCAAAAGGAAGTAATTGTTACAGGACTACCCTCCTACCATAAATTTTTTTTAAAGATTTTACTTTTTTATTTTTAGAGAGAGAGGAAGGGAAGGAGAAAGAGAGGGAGAGAAACATCAATGTCTGGTTGCCTCTCACGCGTCCCCTACTGAGGACCTGGCCCACAACCCAGGCATGTGCCCTGACTGGGAATCAAACTGGCAACACTTTGGTTTGCAGGCCAGCACTCAATCCACTGAGACACATCAGCCAGGGCCACAAACTTTTAAAACTTGAAACACATGAGATAATTCAGACACTGAGCAATAGTCAGTGGAGGGCTGGGCCACTTGGGAGAGAAGAGCTGTACACGAGGAGCGACCCACATTTGCACAGCTTCCTCCCTGGAAGAACTGTGTGGCCTGAAGGCAAGAAGGCAAGAAGCCCAAGCAAGAAACCCAAGCAGAGCATGTTCTTGCTGATCTGAGGGGCCAGAGATGGAATGAACAGAGAAACAGAATGAGACCCTAAAATAGTCTAAGGGGTCTTCTCAAACCCCAGATCAATTAGAGGCTGCATGTGAAAGGGAAATTTTGTAAGGCTTGGAATGCTACTTTCCTAGGGCTGCTCTAACAAAGCTCTAATTTAAAAAAAAAAAAAAAAAAAAAAAAAAAAAAAAAAAAAAAAACCCTAAATAAAAACCCTCTACCTAAAAATAAAACTATAATATCTGAAGTAAAAAAGTCAATAGAATGGCTTCATAACAAATTTGATACTTCCAGAGAAAATAGTAGTGACTCAAAGACAGGGCAATAGAGACAATTCAAACTGAAGCAAGGAAAAAGGAAAGTCTAAAAGCATGAGCAGCGCCTTGGTTGGCCACTGTCAAGTGGTCTGAGAAACGTACAATTGGGGCCTCCACATGCACATGCAAACACACACAAACACAGAAAGGCATGGTAAATCTTCAGGTGAATATAAAACACTTGTGTTCTTGTTTCTTAATTTATTTAAAAAACAATTGACTTAAAAGGAAAACAGCATATGTGCCAGCAAAATGTATCCCAAAATGGCAGAAAGGATAGGAGGGACAAAAGGAAATGTACTTCTGTAAGGATCTTATGTGAAGAGCAGAGTACTAATTCATAGCAGATAAAAAGAAAACAAATATCAAAATGATATATAAAACAATATAAGTAATTATGTAAATGGACTAAAAGCACCAATCAGTTGGCAGAAATTACAAGATTAGATTTTTTAAAAAAGAGAAAAAGCAAGATACAACCATATGCTGTATATTTCTAGATGGCCTTTAAATTGAAGGACAAGATACATTAAAGATAAAGAATGAACAAACACACACATGCCAATACTAATCATAGGACAGCTATCTTAATATCAGACAAAATAGACATTAGGACACAGCATTATCAGAAATAGAGATATTTCATTTAGTTGTGCGTGTAAAATGGCACAACTGCTTTGGAAAATGGTTTGGCAGTTTCTTATAAAGTTACACATACCTCTACCTATGATCCAGGAATTCCACTTATCTGTATTTACCTAAGAGAAAGTATGTCCACAGAAAGATTTGCCTGAGAGTGTTTGCAGTTCTTTATTCACAAAAGACAAAAACTGAAAAAAGAAATACAAACAACCCAACAAAAAACCAACAAATTTCAGGATATCCATTGACTAAACAAAGTTCAATATATTCGTCTAATGGAATACTACTCAATAATAAAGTGAACCAACTACTGTCACAAGCAACAATATGAACGGAAACTCAAAATGTTGTGCTGAGTGAAAGAACAAGTACAAAAGGCACATACTGGAGGGTTCCATCTACATGAGTTCTAGGCAAAGTTAAACCAACAATGGAAAAAGAAATCGAAACAGTGGCTGGTCAGAAGAGAAGGAAGTCCACAGCTGGCTAACGTGAGCACGCAGGAACTTCTAGAGGATACCCGTGTTCTGTATTTTATTGGGATGTGACATACAGATTGTATGCATTTAATAAAACTGACTAAACTGTATACTTAAGATCTTTGTATTTCTTTGAATATGTTATACCTCAATAAAATACGACATCTTACTAATAAAAAAAAAAAGTGCTAGAGTAATGCAAGTGTTGTAATAGAAATGATTGACAGGGTCCACAGTGGCACCAAACAGGAAGTCATCAAACTCGGTGGGGTAAGTCAAAAAAATTGGAAGCCTGGCTTGTGTAGCTCAGCGGATTGAGCGCAGGCCTGGGAACCAAAGGGTTGTCAGTCTGATTCCCAGTCAGGGCATATGCTTGGGTTGCAGGCCAGGTCCCCAGTAGGGGATATGCAAGAGGTAACCACACACTGATGTTTCTCTCCCTCTTTTCTCCTTCCCTTCCCCTCTCTCTAAAAGTAAATAAATAAAATCTTTTTTAAAAAGTTGGGAGAAAAGAATGAGATCTGGGTCTTAAGTATCAGCAGGAGATAGTCTAAGACACAGTAAACACACCCTAGTGAGGGACGGTTGATTGGGGCCCCAAAATGTCCTGGTGTGACTCAAGTTTGCAATGAATGAGACTCAGCAAGGTAGCTAGCTAGTAAAGAGCTTGCACACTGAAGCCAACTGCCAAAGTTTAATAGGAAGAGATTACTTACTTCAAATGATTATAGTGAGGAGAGCATGCTTTAATGTATGTTAAACGCTTAGAAAACTATCTGGTGCATAGTTAGCACTCACTAAACAAGAACTGCCATCATGACTTACGGTTTCCTGAAGAAAAAGAACTTTGACCATGGGTCTGGAGGGAGAAGATGGTGATAGGAGTGGAGAATAATGGAGAGGATGGAAGACTGTTGCAACCTGTGATTTATAAGAAATATATATATTTGGTCTTCATCCACGTTTTCTGGCTCACAGATCCCAAAACCCTTGGAATTTCCTAAGTGATGAGAGCAACAAAGTGGTCTTTTGTTATGTTAATGAGGTGACTTTTGGACCCCACCTAAGTATGTGGGCTGCTTGCCAGGAGAAACAAGGCTGTGATTAAAGAGTTGGAACTTTCAATAGGACCCCCTGACCCTCAGAGAGAGAAGAGGGGCTGGAGGTTGCATCAATTGCCAATAGCTAGTGATTTAATCAAGCACACCTATGTAATAAAGCCTCCAAAAAACCCCAAAAGCACAGAGTTTGAAGAGCTTCCAGGTTGTTGAGCACATGGAGAGTCGGAAAAAGTGGCCTTGGATTGAGCATAGGAGCTCTGTGCCCCATCCCCATACCCAGCCCTGCGCAGAATCTCTCCCATTTGGCTAGTCCATTTGATGTTAACATGCGATCCTGTGACTTCAGCAGTCTGTTTAGCTATCTCACTAAGCTATGTCCTCCAGCCTAATCTTGTCATTATCAATCAAGAGGTCACATTTTGACCCCAATTTGCCTTTTTCTTTCATCCTATTTCTCAACCCAGACAGAGAAGCCAGAGCAGGGGGAGCAGGGAGCAGTATTTACTGCTCCTCCGCATGTCTTAAACCCCCATACTCCCTCCCAGCTTTCATTATTGTGTAATGGGCTATGAGATTTCTTCTGGATTGCTCACTTCAGCCCAGACTTCTTTAAATGTCTAGAAGCCAAAGATGGCTTCTAGGTAAATTAAGGTAATTTACTTAAAGGCAATGTCTTGTTCTCCTGAGCCATTTCTTTCAAACTTTCTTACCCGATCAACTATAACATTCCTCCAGGAATCAGCTAAGCTAGAATTGCCTCTGCCAACCTGTCCTGGCCAATATACACGCTTCATTCTAGAGAGAGGAAACTGTCCAAAGCACCGTGAGTTTGGAGGAGCAGATACCAAGACGATTCAAGCAGAGAGATATTTAAAACAGACTCAACCTCGCAGGGCCTTTCTGAACTTGCCACTCAAACCTGAATGAGGCAGTTTCTAATTCATGTAGCCCACTGGGAGACTCGCACAACATTGCTGTGCCCTGTCCTTCCGCCCTGAGAACACATCCAGTCCTTCAGCTGGAAACAGACTCCAGCTCCCTCAGCTGAGCTGCTGATGTTTGATACATTCTCCAAACCCATTCTTCCAGCTCCACCAAGTTGAGTGAAATATTTCCACCACTGTCCCTGAGGCCATTATAGCCAATAGAGTAGGTCAGATTTATTTATACACACACACACACACACACACACACACACACACACACACACACACACACACACACATATATGGCAAGAGTGTGCTGGGAAGGAAAAGGCAGCATCTAACCCAGACCTCAGGCTAAGGAAGTGATTTTCTGGTGAGAAAACCTTTGAATTAAACATTAAGAATACACAGGGGGTTACCAGTCGAAGATGGAGAAAAGGAGGTTCCTGTTTGAGGGAATAACATGGACAAAGCACAGAGGCATTAAATTACAGCCTTGAGTTACATTTGAGGAAATATAAGAAAATTTCATGACTAGAGAGAACTGTACACGTTAGCTTATCCTCTGTCATATCTAGTATTGAAAATGTGATATAAAGTAGCTTGGAAAGACACAGAAGAAAAAAAGATTTAGTGATCGATTTAAAAAAGACCATTGTTTTGTTGGGGCAAGTAATCACCATTTATAAAATAATACCAAGGGAAACACAAAGAAAAGAAGAACAGGATAACCAAACATAATTGAAACTTGAATTATCAGAATACTTTGAAAAATCAGATAATTTTATTAACTGAGATTTTTCTGCTGAAATAATTGACCATTAGAAGCAATATTCTTGAAACTCCTTCTTAAAAATTAATACGATCTCCAATCTTAAATATATGAATCTCTTGCCAGTGCCTCCCACTGAGTGAACACAGCTGGAAGGTGAGAGAGCCTGGAAAATAAGTTTTCAGGAAAAAATGAACAATAGATATGAGAACAAACTGGCAAGTGCCCAGCATAACACCAGTAAGGTGGGGGCTATTGTAAACCTCATAACCCAGATGAGGAAAGTGAGTTACAGTGGAATAAAATAACCTGCGCAAGAGCACAGGCATTGAGCTCTGGAGCCCAACTTCTCACCTATTCTGCCACTCAGATAAGTAATGAAGTTCAACAGGAACATTAATTGAGCTGTGGTGGAAGGTGGGGACCGAAGTAAATACCTGGTTCCAAGAAAAGGATCACAGCTCAGATTCAAGCTCAGAAAATTTGCATTCTCAGGAACTAGCCAGTAGTACAGTACCTGGTATACACAAAGTAATAAATTAATCTCTTGGATTAATAAATAGTTGATAGACCCCTTAAGGTAAAGAATATCTGAAGTGGAGAATAAGTTATAACCCCAAAACTAAGAGAGATGACCGTCCCACATCAAAGGGCTCTCTGCCCCTGCCTAAGAAGGAAGATTCTAGGGAGCAGGTCATATTTATTGAGCCCTTGTAGCATCGAGCATGAACATTATGAGCAGTATCTCATTGATTCCACAACAACCTAATGATATGGTAACTATTATCATCCCCATCATACAGATGAGGAAACTAAGCTTCCCAGAGTTAAGTAACTTGCCTGATCAGGATCAGCCAGGAATGAGGAGCACCAACATTCAAACTCAGGGTCTCCTAATTTAGCTCAAGTCCTTTTCACCTCATTTAGGATTAGCCAAGGAACTAGAGCAGATGGAGATGCAGAAGAGAAGGGAGAGGATGCCTAGTGAAACCACTCACAGAGAACTGAGAGAGCAGGGGCAGAAGAGCGGGGCCGTAGAATGGCAGAGGCCTAGTCATGAAAAATGAAATTATTGAGAGGCCAACAAAAATTCTTTCCAAATTCTTCCTTGGCAAAGTCAATTCCACTTGTACTTTGATCTTTGACCTAGACCCATACAATTAATTCCACATCATATTTCTGCATATTGCTCTCCAAGGAGAATTGAGTTTACACTTCCCCCCAATCCAAACCATAACAGTACTTAATTAGGTGATAATTTATGTAGTACTTAGCATGAACTTTTGGCACTTGCTGGAGAAGGCTGTACAAGTGTATACGTGTTATCACCTGACTACATCAAGCAATGGGGCCCAGGCATTGGTGAGGTGTCTTGGGCTTTACAAGGTATCAAATGACATTTATAACCCTGTAGTACCTGGCTTTCCAGTAGGCAGAACTGTCTCTAGTGTGTATTAATATACTGAATATTATGCCCACATGTACTTAAAACTCTGATTCTGAGCACTTCAAAACAACAATGAGCCTGGAAAATCAGAGAAACAGATGTTGGATGAATATTAGGCCTTCTCAGGTCCATCAACTTGAGGAAAATGGTGCAACAGAGAGAAATCGTTCAAAGCCACTCGGTGGAAAATAAACAGAACATTCCCTGTTGGCAGGCACAGTCTCTGGTGATAAAGAAGCTCTGAACACTGGGCTCCAACCCTCATGCCCCAGCCTTGTGGACGAGACTGACCCAGAACTGGTTCTTTCCCAGGAACCCATGAGGGCTGAGCATGTCATGACTGTGTGAGCTCAAAACACTGAAGATGCTCATTTAAACAGCACACATTGTCAAGAGAAGGGAAATCCTAAAAGATGGCAGACACCCGAAGTTCAGCAAGAGTGAAGCCTTGGGCTCAAGATCCTGGCAGATAGAACCAAGAAGAACCTCTTCCTGCCGTCCCTGATTCTCATCATGCTCGTGAACAGAAGAAGAAAGGAGCTCAAAGGAAGTTATTTTGGCTCCCAGGTACTGCATCACATCTGTCTTCTCTCTAAACCAAAATGAACTCGTCAAGAAAGTACAGCCACACGCTGATCCTGTTTTGTCCACTCTGGGAAGAAGGAGATGGAGAAAACATAGAACAGGGGCTGTGTTTCATTCTGAGCACCGACAGGCCTATGGCCCTAAGTAGACCAGACAAGGCAGCTCACGGGTGAGAACCTGGGATAGAAGGAAATCCACAAAGGTGAGTCATGCTCCCCCTACACCGCTGATACCTGTCCCTAGCAACTGCAGATTACTCCTTAAGTTTGTTCCCTTTCTGAGTCAGGTCCACAGTGTTGTCCTTAAGCCCATATTCTACCTGGGGCCTTGCTCCAAATTTGTGGACTGAGGCCCTGTTTTGTTTCATGCAGCTCTGATCCTCTGCAGATCCCAAAAACTACAGAGTGAGCACAGGTCCTATCCCCTCCGCCCACCCTCACACCCGCTTGGCTGCCTTGCTGAGCCCACCACATCCCTGCACTGGCTCCTCAGCTTTTTGCTTTTGCAGACCTTCCAGAAGCAGGGCTGTAATCAAAAGAAAAGCAAACCGAAGCTTACAAAATTCTACTATGAGATTAAAATTTTAAATAAACCTTATTTCCCCTTCCAGGTATATTCCAGTCAAAAATAGAAGTAGTATGTTTCTAGATACTACTCTTACACAAATACTACAAATCTAGCGTGGCTCTAAAATAGGGTTGAAATCAACTCTATAGTAGTTTCACAAACCATATGCTTGTTCTTTCTCCAAGAATTATTTTAACATTGAAAATAAGTAAAACATCGCTGTAAGTGCTGAGAGGAAAACAGAAATGAATAACGGGTGTTGTTTTTATAGAGTTTACAAGCCAGCATAAGAATTAAGATACAAGTGCTGTAGGTCCCGCAAATCTCGAATCACAGACAATGAGGATCTCTGAGCTGGAAGGTCTTGGGAAGATAAACCAGGCTAGCAGCCCTGCAGCCCACCTCTCTTCTGCTTGTGCACCTCCAGAGATAGAGGACCCATGACTTGTTAGTTCAAATCCTTTTATCGCTGAACATCTCTGGATGCTGGACCATTTTCACATAAAATTGAAATATATCCATTTGGTACTTCTGCCAGTAGCTTTACACCGGAATCTCATGGGGAAATCCAGGTGTTCTTCATTAGTCATGTTGAGCATCACTTACTTAAAACTGAGTATCTCCTCTCCACCCACGTAAAATTCTTGTCTTCTTCAGAATGGCATCTCTAATTCCTTGAGTCGTTATTATATTCCATCCTTTTGTCTCTTCATAATTATTCTGTTCACTTTTCTCTTCTGTTCAGCTTGCCTATCCTTTTAAGAATATAGAACAATACCAATATCTGAGATGTGGTTTAATTATAGAACACTCATGTCCTTCTCTCTTTTTCTAAGTACTATTTTTAGTGATATAACATTCCATTTTTTGACAGCCACATCATACATTTAGAGCTCACAGCAAACTTAATTCCGAGTGTCAATGTGATAGCATGAGTCATTTATCTAAATGGTTGGTTTGGGGAAGCAAGCCATTTACCGCAAAATAATTTGTCTTGCGTTCACTGCTCCAGTTGGTCTTACTAATCCTGGATTCCCATTCTGTCATTCAACCTTCTAATTTAGGATATAGCCTCATTCAGGTCTTGTGAACCTGTGTGTTTAGCAGATTTCCTACTGCTGATGCCAATGGTAGTGAGGACTGGGCTAAGGACAGAGTTTTCTGTGTTCCACCCCCTTCATACCACCTGCACCTCCACTACCCTCAAACAAGTTACCATCATAGGTCAACGAGACTCATGCAAAAGTAAGGCTCGACCCTTCTCTCTGCCTCGACCCTTGCTCAAAACCACAGCCAGAGAGATTCTGTTAATGCTAACCCAGATCATTGACTCTTTAGTTGTCAACTTTCTAATAGGCTCCTGTCTCAAATTCAATAAGAGTTGAAACCCTTTCGATGGCTGACAAAGTGCACTATTCAATGTTCTCCCACCTCACCTCCTACCACCCTCACCCTCAAGCATGCCGCTCAGCCAGATTGGGCTCTTTGCTGATCTGCAGACACACCAGGCAAGCTCTGGCCTTGAGGGCTTTGCACTTGCACTTCCTTCTGGTCCTTCCATCAGCTACCCCATGGCTCACTCCCTCACCAGTCAAGTCATTTCAGGGTCACCTGCTCATTATTGACTACCCTGTCAAACCTGAAACCACTCCCTCTTGGCACACCTCTCCCTATGCCCTGCTTCATTTCTCTCTGTAGCACATGTCATTATCACCTCTGACATAAGATCAAATTCACATCTTTTTCATGGTTATTATCATCTCTACTAGAATAGGGAATATTGAGGTATGCTGTTTACAGATGCCTCTCCAAGTATCCTGTTGCACTTGATGTACATAGACACTCAATACATATTTGTTGAATGAATGAATGATCCCCCAGTGAGATGACATAGTAACTGATTTGTATCAGTAGGATTCAGTATCCATTTGTTTAGGGAGCAGGGAAGAAGGAGAGTCTCAAAGCAGGGTCTCAAAGCACTTTCTCAGGCTCCAAGTTGCATATATATTCTTAAGCCACGCAGGTAGCTCGCCTCTCATTAGCTCTCCTATCTTGGCTGAAATGACCACCCTCCACCCTCAGCGCCAACCCATGAAAGCTTCAGACACAGACGTCCATTATGGGCTGTCACCCGTACCCCCAAATCCCACCCACAGACTTAGAGCCTAACTTTCTCTCAATGGCCTCATTAACCAGGCAGCACCTTGGAGAAGGCAAATGAAAAGCCTCAGGCAAACTTGTCCTGTGCTTTCACTGAAATTTTATTTGTACATCAATTAAACCATAGACCTAGAACCCCACAAGGAACAAAGGCAGCCTTATTTTCTACGCTTTCAGAAGGAGTGTCAATGGAATCTTTGTGCTGTCTCCCCAAAAGGTCTCGGAAGCCTGGAGATGCCACGATACCCTCTGAGCCTCCATTAAGAGCTAGAAACTGATTTAACTTGTGACTTATGAGCCGGAAACCCATAATCAGGCATCTGGGGTTCAAGTCCCAGATTCACCACTTTCTAGAAAGACAATGCAAGACAGGTAGCTCAGCCTCCCTGGACCTTGACATCATCATATAAAATTAGAAGGCAATGATGATAGCTACCTTGCAGATGGTTGAAACTGTAGGTGATGTTGCCTGGGACATAGCACTCACTGAACATCAGCTAGTACTTTTATTTATTAACTTTATACTTAATAGCTTCTTTAAAAAATGAATATATCCTCTATCTTGGGCACTGGGCTGGGTTTGAGAATTATAAAGAAAACAAGTCATTGCTTGTACCCCAAGGAGTTCAGAGTCTAGGTGGGTAAATATCAGCCAGAATCTGAGCAGGAAGCAGACAGCATGCTCAGGAGGATTTGCGAGTATCCTTTAAAGTAGACTATTTACAGAGGTGTGGTCAGGGCTAAAGAAACCAAATGGGATGTCGAAGAACCCAGGGACCAGCAACAGAAAGAAGCTATAACCACACGTAGGCCTGAAGGGGCAAGAGAGGAAACGGTGCTACTGGAGTGAGCCCCGTTGAGCCCAGAGCCATGAAAGAGGGGTGGTCTGATGTTGCCAGAAGCATGCTGAGTGAGAGAACAGGAGTGAGAGCAACCAAGGCATCCACCTCCATCTCCTTTGTCCCTCCTCTCTTCTCTTTGTACTTCCCACTGGCTGAACTCAACCAGAAGGCATCGAGCAAAGGGGACTGGTGGAGCAGTTCTCGGAGCCTACCTTCCGGTGCAGGGAAGAGGGAAAGAGGGGAGAGTATACAAGTATAGTGAATGGCGAATAACTGGCACAAGGAACAAACCACATTTAGTATATATCAGCAGTTATATATACTAATTGCTTTGTATATATCACCTCTTAAAATCAAAACAAAACTGGGAGTAAGGCACATTTTTTTCCCCACACTTCTCATAAGAAGAAGCTGAGAGACCCCAGGAGATCAATTGTCTTTTCTCAAGTCCATGCTGTCTAGTCTAGCCTTGCTGTTGGACACGGCCGGCACACTTTCCATTAGGATTCAAGGCCCCCCTCACATACTCAACAAACACATGCTGAGTTCTGTAGCAGAGATGGTAGTACTCACCACATATTAGATCTTCTCCATGCACGTTCCCCCTTGCACAGCTAACTGTAGCCATGGGCTGGTTATGATCAATGAAACCTCAGTGAAGTTACATGCATCGTTTTCAGGTGGGGACCATGAGAAGACCAGGCACAAATCTTGAGTCTCTCTCTTTCTTCCACCGACATAGCACAGAGGAGGCTATGAATTCCACATCTTACAGCTAGATGTTCAAGCCTCCTTCAGCCCCTGACCCTAAGTGACTGTGTAGAGAAGCACCTGCTACCATCACTCATAGTACATTAACAAAGATAAGAAATAAACTGTTAGGTTACTGAAATGTGGGGTTCTTTGTTACTCAGCACATCCTAGTCTCTCCTGACTAATGCATATGTTGACTTCATGCCTTTGTGGATGCAGGGAGGGTAATGGTAAATAATGATCCCACGACTCCTAGATTTGCAGTCAAGGCCACCTAAAAGCTGCACACAACAATGGGTAGATAAGGGAGAGCTTATCCTGCATGGAGTAAAAGGAATAGTTGATAAAAATGCTTTAGCTGTCCTGCAGGATGAGCGGAACTTCATCAGCAGGCAAGGGACAGCATTGTGTTTTCTGGAAGAGAAATGGCATTGCAAATGCCAGAGACTTGCAGCATCAGGTGGTGAGAAGTTGAAAGACACCCCCACCCACAAGTGGAATCCAAAAGTATACAAGTTTCTTCTACGATTGGGTCAAGATGACCAAAACGCAGTCTAGATAGGGAACAGGTGAAATGGGAGGGGGGGACTCGCAATAAAATAACATAGAGAAACTATTACAGAGCTGCATCAATTTGAATAGTAGAAGAAAACCAAAGACCTACATTTTCTCACCTGGGAATCAAGAAACTGAAGGTGGGATATGAGTGTGTTGACTCCACAAGCTGGTTCAGAGTTTGCTGTCAGCGGCAGCAGTGACAGTGGCAGTGGCCATGGCAGCTTTTCCCGCAGGAGCAAGAAAAAGCCCAGCAGTAACCGAACCCTGACCTGTGCGCTGCGTATCAGAGTGACTCGTGTGCATCATTATTGTTCAGTTTATTTAACAAGCTAGATGCCAAGCACCATTCTAACTGCCCTACAAATTATTGTCACTCCATCTCCATAAACACCCTAAAAGACAGGCATTTATTTTTATCATTATTATGACCCCTCTTTTGCAGATGAAGAAAGCATGACACAGGGGCTGGATGACTGACCCAAGGCCGCACAGCTGGGAAGCAGCGGAGCTAGGCCCAGGCAGCGTGACTCCAGACCTTGCTGTCTTCAGAACGCTGTGCTCCGTTTTGCTCAGTCCTAAGCGTCAGCCTGAGATAGGCATTTTATGGTTGTTGTTACTGTTATTCTCCCCTTTGACAGGTGAACAAATGGGTCCAGAGAGCAGCGCCTCTGCCAGCATGCCATGGCCAGCTTACGCCGGAGCCCAGGTATGAGCTGGACCCACGGCCCCCAGGGCCCATGCCTTTGTATGGCCCTCCCAGTGAGTGTTTGGCTTTTGGGGTTTTGATCAAGTCACACAAACTCTCATGGTCCTAAATCTACTTCCAAAAACCTTTGCTTACTGAAGTGACAGTTTCAATTCATGACAATCCATGAATCGACAAATAGCCATTGAAGACTTGCTGTACAAAAGCCATAGGTGAGAAGAATACAGGCTGTAGAATCAGCCATTTCTGACTCCAGGATCTTTTACTTGGCTGGAAGCAAGTCACACTAACATAGTAACACCGGGCCAATTAGGACAGAGCAGAGGATAATAGAAAGCAAGGAACTAAATTTCAGAAAGAGCTCTGGGATGAGAACAGGAGACTGCATCAGGCCACAGTTCAAAGGAAGGATTTTAACAGTTGGAGAAGAGACCATGGGGTCACTTCGGCTCTGAATCCAGGGTAGAAGAGGAACAGGCCAGGGTTGGTTGGAATGATGGGGCATAAGAAAGACCATGGGTGAAGGTCAGTGTGGGGGCCCCAGAATTCCAAGAAAAGGAATAGCACCATGCTCTGTGATAAGTAGGTCAATCTGTTAAGGAGATAGAGCCTCAATCCAAGGGCACTTGAGATAGACAACAGTGTGAGATCACCAACCTGCTCGCAGTTCCTTGGAAACACTACCTGGATGGAGAATTCACACAGCCTCAGTCATTCAACCATCAGAGTGGCTTATTTGGAACCAGCACACTGGCCTGAAGGAGCAAGAGGGAAACTGAGGCAAAGAACAGAGCAAGGCTTTAGGGGCAAAGGAATGAGCAAGGAGAAAGAGAGAACTCAGAGCTGAGACAAAGCCCAGTCTATCTGCTTATGATCGACCCAACCAAAATTTAACCTTATAAGAAAGTTGCTCTCAAAATTCAAGTTAGTGTTATTGAATTGTTCCATTACCATCAGGACTGTTTTCATTTTCGAGCACGTGTGTGGTCGCCTCACATTGAAGAATTATTCATGGCCAGGGAAAACACCCCCACAATCATTTTCTAGGGCATCTGTGCCCTCGCGCAGGCTGCCACAATGTTTTAATTGAATTGGATTGAATTTCAATGGAAAGGGTAGGAGGAGTACATTTTCAAGAACTAATAATTCTACAGTTTTGTAGGTGGGGAGTACCTTTTTGGCACAAATAGGCAGAAGGCATCTGCATTTCTCTACAGCAGGCATTCTCGTTTGGAACAAGACCAGGACTATCAAAAGTGCACGCTGTTTCTGAGTCCCTCTAAGACCCTGGGGGAAATGTGCCTACAAGGGTCCACCTGGACTGGAGGGGCCCCCCCGGGCAGGTTTTCCAGGTGGGGGTCTGCGGGAAAAGCCAGGAGATGGTGGTCCCGCTTCACCACGTTTTTGGTTTCCTGGTCAGCTTCTCACTTCATTCCTGGGTCATCCCTTTCTACTGCATCTACCCACTTGCCTAGAGCTGATCACAGAGAGGGAGGGTCAAGGCCATGGCCTTCACGGGCCACACAAAGATGATCCCAATGCAGCATTCACCAGCAGAAAGAGCGCAGGGCTCTAAGGGTTTCTGCATTCCTTCCCCATGGGGCCTAGAGTAAGTCATTTCACCTCTTTGTACCTCAGTTTCTTCTTCTGTGTGATGTCCAGGGATCTTCCTAGCTCTGAAGTCCTATGACCTATGGGCTCTTTGTGTGGCATTCAGGTCTCCCCACATTCAGGCCACAATTTACCTGCCCTGCACTCCAATGCTGTATGGATGCTCCAGCCCTCCCTCTCCCACCCCTTGATTTGTTTCATTGTTTGTTTGCCACAAACTCCCACTGCACTTTCGAACCTTGAGGCAAATTCCTTTCTGCCTCCTTAAAGCCAAATTTCCCTTCAAGTCTCCTGCAGGCCTGAGCCGGCAGCAGGGGGCCAGCAGGGAGTGGGAACTGCACCAGGTTGAGAGCCCCTTAAGTGTTTTCTTGCACAGTGTGGCAGCCCCAGTGCCTAGGAAAAACACTGACACATAGGATTTAAGGATTCACAGGGAGATCTACTCTCTGAGGCAGGGTTTCTTAAACATGCGGTCTGCACCTGCTTGAGGATTTAATGAGAACTGGAGGGGAGCCTCTTCCCAAAAAGATATACATACAACACTGGTGAGGCACGCCAGGCGGCCCCAAACCATGATGTCCAAAGAGCATGGCTGACCATTCTCGCCCTCAGAAACTCAGAGACTTTAGTCTTCAGGCAAATGCAGAAGCTAGATATGGCAGTGTCTCTACTGTGGATACCGGCTATTTGGGGGGTTCTGCTTCTCCTTCTTTGGGGAATTGCTTTTTCCCTGCTCAGTGTGGTTCTGGCAGGGCTATTAATTATGTGACTTTAGTTTCCCAGCCCAGCCATGGGAGGCACAGCCAAGACTGGCCAATAATGATGGGTCCTGGGGGGCGATAAAAGTTGAGCTACGTAGAGGAGGGTCAGTGGATGGATACAAGTGATGCAGAAGAGGAAGCCACATTCTTTTCTCTGGGATTACCATTAGTATACTTGGATCCATCAACAACGGCCTTCGCTGCCATGGGGGAAAGACTGAGTCTGACTGTGGAGCCAATGCCGAGAAAAGCAGAGCCAAAAGCTGGAGGGACGGTCTTTCTAATCTCATTGGCGCCTTTCAATGCAACTATGATTTTTCAGCTTTGTGACTCTACAATCAGCATCGTCACGACGGTTACTATTTGTTTAAAGTAATGTGAGTGGCTTCTGCCACTTGTAACCAAAAGAGCCCAGCCTGATATCAGATCTCTGACCACATTTGGCAGACAAGCCTGGTCTGGCAGGGCTGATCCTAGTGTGGTAAATGCAAAGAAACTAAAGGAAAAAAAGAAGACAGGCAGAAGTCTGGATTGACAAAATGATATGACCAGACCATAACCTGACTCACAGGTGCCACAGCAGGTGGGCTAGACAGGGGCCTGAGCCAGAAGGGAGGCCTAGCAGCCTTGGTGGAGCCTGAAGTTCTAACCTCATAGTAAAAGCAACAGCTGCTGGGTGAGGCATTGGACTTGGGGCTTTCCATGCACCATCTCATTTAATTATTGTGGTAAAACTTTAAAGCATTATGTGTATGTATATATCCATTATGAGGTATGTATACCATGTGTATATATAAAGTATTTTACATAGATATAAATTATATATCTCCACTGTGATGTATGCATCATATCTATCATGTGTATGATATATACTGTGTATGACATATATCACAGTAGAAGAAAGAGAAGTTTATATCTGACACCATTCATTTCTCTTGAGGCTCAGGGCCCGGGGGACCTGGTAGCAAGTTGAAGAAAATTGGTGCAGAGGCTGAAGCCAACCACATCTTTCAGCGTGGCCCACGGGCAGACTTAGCTGTGAAGTGCCCTGGACCAAAGCGGGGAGGAGCAAGGCTGGGGTGGTAACTGCATGCAGCGCTGCCCCCTCACCCCCTCCTCTGCCAGAACCCACCCAGACCAAGGGCACAGGGACGCAACAGTGACATCGGTGCTGCCCTCAGGAAGCTTATAACCTAGACTATTGGGCTTCAAGCCTAAACAATCTGATGATATCTTTTAAATTGTTGTCTTGAATAATTTCTTAAATTTTTAATTGTGTGTCTGGTGTAGAAGGACTTTTATTTGCCAATGTGCCACTGACTGTACAACCCTACACACTTCTCATCATTCCAATAAATGACAAAGGCCAGTGGGCACAAGTCCTGTGTTGGGCACAACTTGGTGCCCTCACAGGGCACTGCAATGCTTGCAAGGCGTTCAGTTGCAAGGCGTTCAGTAGACATTTGCTGGAAGGTGCTAGTTTTTTCCACCCCTCTATTGTAAAAATAGGGCAGGAGAAAATTCTTTTATTGTACTAAATCATTTGTAGCAGTGAGTGTTACTCTAAATAAATCAACAAACCCCCATTACTCTAGGCCTAAGGCCAGGTCTTTAAAATATTTTTGTTATAGTAATATTTTTCTAACAATATTTTCTATATTAAGATTTTACCTTAATTTGTTCATTTACTACAATTCAAGTCAACCAATTATAGGGCTAGAAGGAACCAATCAGAAGGAACACAAGGAATTCAGACCATTTACTCTGAAACTGCAGGCCTAGATGTAATAGGTGCTACACACACTCACACTCACACTCACACACACACACACACACGAGGTGGAGGTGTGGGAGAACTCGAGAGACCAATGTATTACTTGCTCCCCTGGGCGATTCACAGTGTGCCTTAACCTGTGAAACCCGCTGAGAAGTCCCAAAGTAAAGGGACTGATCTAACTTTGGTCGCTCAACATTTCCCAATAAACACAGAGATGACAAAAATTCCGCAAGCAGAACGTCAGTTTGGGAAACTCTGACATAGCATATCCTTGTCATTAGAGTGATGGGGAAGCTGGAGACAATGTGGGACAGAGCAACACATACGACCTTTAAAATCAAATGACCTGACACTAGATTCCCAGTCGGCCACTGAGGAGCTACTATATGATGTAGGCAAGTAAGAGAGAGCCTGTGTTCTCTCTCGACAGAAACTTTGTGAGCACCTACTATGTGCCACACACTGTTTAATCACTTGGAATATATCAGTAGAAATAAAAGCACCAAAATATCTGCAATGAAATAGGAAAAAAATACCAACCCCTTAGTGACTTAAGAGGAGAAAGAGCTTTGAAACACCTGTTATATCGTTAGCTCTTAGTGGCTGTAAAAACAACCACCAATTTTCAAAAGGAATAATGATCTTATTGTACAGAAGAAGTCAAGCTGCCACTGAGGTCTCTGGACTTTCACAGTGCCATAGTTACCTCCCTGGTTTATTTTCCTGTCTCCTAGACCTTTTCTACCAAAAGCTGCACATCACTGTACCAGTATTCAGTTATTTGGGAAAAAAGAAGACTTATTACACTTCTTAATGAGCCAAGAGAAAGTTATAATGAAGAAACTCGATTCAAAGAATGACCTTCAATGAGGAAAAATCTCAGAGTAGAGATATGAGAAGCAAAGGGAGAAATTCGGAAAGGCAATGCGACTTTAAGGAAGAGAAGACGATAATAACTCTCCAGACTAAACTGTTTTCCTAAACTCCAGCTCTGAAATTCCATTATACTGATGCCTAAACACCTCCACCTCAGTAAAGCACCCCGAGGACCCAACGATGACTCCCGGAACCTAACATGTCACTCGCCCTTGAAAACCAGTTCTTCCTTTTACGTATCCACCGCGTGGATGGAACAGCACGCGCTGAAACCATTCGCTCCAGCAAATTCAGCCTGCTCTGCGTTCTTTCTGATTTGTCCTTCGCTGGCACCAATAACAAAGGAGAATTAAGGTCTGTGGCAGGTGAGCCACTTTGGAAAACAGCTTGGCAGTTCCTCAAGATGTCACAGAGTTCACACATGTGAAAGGAAAGGAAGACCAACCGGATGAGGAAAGCAGCGCCTGTTTCTTCAGAGTGTGCGATAGCAAGGGAGTCAGCCACCATCATCTGTGTCTTGGCAGAGACTCAAAGGCAGGCAGAGAACTGAGGGGCTTCGTAATGAGAAAGGGAAGGCTTCGGACGCTCACTGATGGGTGCCTGTGGCATTGGAAAGCTGGAGGTGGGACATCTATAGGATTGGTGTGGGTGCATATTTGGCTTCCTCTGGTTAGTCCTATGTTGGGAACCGAGACAAAAATTAGGGAGGCTGTCAGTTATTAATCAAGTCCTGCTTGTTTGGGATCTATTATTTCAGCAGTTATTACTAACTTTCTGGATTGTTACTAAAGATAGCAATCTGGCTTCCTGCAAGCCTGACTTATAGCAGGCTGGCCCCCTGGGTTGGTTACCATAGATAAGGAGATGGGATTCCTGGGCAAGTTGCTGCAGGCTGTGGGTCTGGGTTCTATTCTTCTGTGTGGGCTGGCTAGTTTCCATTTGTATTTCTAGTCTGTCACATGCGACTCAGCAGTTCTACTCCTAAGTATTTACCCGAGAGACATTGCAATGCAAGTCCACACGAAAACCTGTACTCAAATGTTTATATTAGCATTATTTACAATAGCTTAAACAGAAATGGAAGCAATTTGGATGCCCGTCAACTGATGAATGGATAAACAAATATGGTATATCCATGAATCCGAATATTATTTGGCAATAAAAAGAATTGTATTGCTGATAACATGCCACGACTTGGACAAACTTAGAAAATGTTATGGTGAGTGAGAGAAGCCAGACACAAAAAGCCACATGTTGTGTGATTCCATTTACACGAAATTTCTAGAACAGGCAATCCATGGAAATGAAAATTAGATCAGTGGTTGCCAGAGGCTGGAGAATAGGGGATGGGGAGTGACTGCGAATAACCATGGGGTTTCTTTGGAGTGTGATCAAAATATTCTGAAATTAGATAATGACTAGGGTTGCACAACTCTGTGAAGAGACTAAAAACCACTGAATTGTTCACCTTAAAAGGATGAGTTTTATGGTATTTGATTATATCTCAATAAAGCTGCTATTTGAGAAAATCGGTGACATATGCATATGCTTCACAGCTTCCAAGGGTCTGTCGTTAGTTTTGTCAAGTGTATAATTAGGTGAAGTGCCCAAAATTCAGTAAGCCCACTGCCTCCTGATCTTGCCTTAGAAGCAGACTAGTTGGAGGAATTATTAGCTGGATTTCAGAAACTGTTTGACTTTTTGCCCCAAGTCCTAGAAATCACTTGTATAGGATAAATAAATAAAGGCACAGAAAGTCTTTTAAAGTTAAACAACAGCAACACAGGAATTTAAGAGAAAGAATTCCATTATAAACCGTGATAATTTATCAAATCCTCAAATTCTTCTAAATAAAGTAATGGGCCTATTAGTGATGCAGAGATAAAAGGATGAGGTCAGAGGCAAAGCCTGCAATCCCCAAATCTGAGATTCGTGCTAAAAGCACTTGCGTGCAAAATTGCTGTAAACTTCAAATTAATTCACAGCTTTAATTTCCAAGTGCTCTGAGCCATGCTGACTCCAAGACACAGACCTTTGTTGGGAGGCTGAGCCAGCTGGACTCAACTCCTTGTTTCATTTTAATTTTTTTAAGCTGCCAATATTTTCTTTTAAAGAAAAGGAGAGAGCATTTTGATTAGTTATCTTAAGAAGATTTATTCATCTGAGAAGTTGACATTTTGGCTGTTTGGAAATGTCTGTTCTCACTTCTGGCGGAGTTCTACCCTCAAGCTATGGTAGTATTTGCCGGGGGCTGGGGGAGACAGGGAGACAGACTGTCGTTCAAGAAGATCTCTGGGGGTTACAATGGAAATAAAGGGCACAAACCCCCTTCTTCTAGGAGCTTGTTGAAAAAACAAGAATGAAAACGTACCAGAGCAAAACCAAAATAAAATATCCTCAGTATGTTAACAGTGACTGTGCAATATATTAACACATTTAGTATATTATAATTAGTATAATTATTACTTAAATAATTGTAATTGTTGTGACAATTATAATAGATGACATTAACCTACATTTATTGAGCACTTACTATGTGTCAGGTACTCTAACACTTTCTAACTGTGAATTCATTGAGCCCGTGAAGGATATATTTTATTATTCTCACTGTGCAGATAAGGAAATTAAGGCAAAGTGAGTTTATATAATTGGCCAGGGTCACAGACTTAGGAAGTATTTTCCCAATACCTGCAGCAGTTGCCAAAACTCATTTCCGTTTGCTCTGCTTGAGACATTAATTTATGGACACATTAATTGCAATGGGATTTTTGGTTCAAAAGTCAAGCCATTTGCCATTTAGAAGTGGTTTCTATAATTAATGGTATTTAATGAGGAATCTCTGAAGCTCTAGAAACTGTGGGGGGGGAACCTAATTCGATTGATTGGGCAAACAGGTATCTAGAGGGGTGTCTGCATTCATTCATTTGTTTACTTATTTATTCATTTAAACAATTTCTGAGCCCCTTAAATGTACACCAACACAAACAGGCAGAAAATATGATGAAAACGACATTCCGGTAGGAGAGATGAACTGAGCCTTTTAATAACCCCAAACTAATAAAAATAAAAAACTAACACTAAACATACATGATACATGAAAAGTATGTTAACCCATCATATGCTTATTGCATATGAAGTATTTTAAAATAGGGAGAACCCCAAATGTTTCTTAACTATTTGCTTACAATAGCCAGAACACACTGCAAATTTTCAATTAGTGTGTCAAGTGTTAACTCACAGGTTGCACAGGGACCTGTTCCAAGCACATTGCACATTTTGATTCATTCCATCCTCACAACAGCCCAGTGACCTAGGTCCTGCAATCAAAGTCATGTTATCAGAGAAGAAACTAAGGCACAAAGAGATGAAGGAACTTGCCCAAGGTCACACACCTGGGAGTGACAGAGTTAGCACTCTCCGTGGAGCTTCATGTGCTAAAGTGTGGTGTCATATAGTGCCATGCAGGCTGACACGAAGTGCAGAAAGATGTGCCTACACCCTCCTGAAAGCAGTCAGGAAGGTCTTCCAGGAGGAGGCTACGTCTTGCTTTTCTTGCAAGATGTTTGAGCATCTCTTTCAGATGCCCCTAAACAGGCCTCTCGAGGGAAAATAGGTCAAGGCACGCATCAGACCGTGATGGTCACAAGTTCAGAATTGTAGCCAATCAAGTGTCTCTCCAAAGTTTCACCTTCATTAGAGAGAATTCTGGGTGAAGCTGTAATCTGTCGTCTCATGTGACATTTTTATCGCCTGCTTAACATTTCAAATGAAACATTTTATTGCATTTGATGTTAGTTAAACACTTAACATGTACTCCTCATGGTTACAATTCGCAATGTGTTCTGACTATATTAAGCAAATATTTAAGAAACATTTGGGCTGTTTTTCCATTTTTAAGTATTTAATCTGTAATAAACATATAGCATGTTAAAAATACATTTCATGTCCAGTATGTGTTAAGTGTTAAGAGTATATTTTTGAACTGCCTTATTTGAGTCCGTCAGACTTTCCATTACAACCCCCTAATTTAAGGGGGTTTTAAAACAGTCATAAAAATCTCTTCATGCTGATATTTTGGGTAAAATATCTCTGCTTTCAGAAGCCTTTTTTAGGGGTATGTTTTTTAGTATTTATGTGTTTAAAGAAAAATTGACTTAGTAAAATGGGGCATAAAACAAAGATCTTTCTCATAGGACTTGAGTGTGACCCTTCTCTGTGCTTTTAAAATAATCCACTTACTAAAGGAACCTTATAAAAAGTCACAGAGTTTATCCCAAAATTTAGGAGAGAAAATAAAATATGGTTGAGGTGAGCACTATCTGTGTATTTCCAGATTTTATATTCAAGTTCAGAATTAAAGATAGGAAATAAGGCTGTGGACACCCCCCTCATAGTCCCAGAAACTTCATAAGCAGGTGATGATACAGCCATGTTAGTTTAGCATATTAGAGGTTACAGGTGGATTCCACAGCCCTTCCTTTACCTGCTCGGTATGCAGGCAGGTGAAAAGGTCCAGGCCATAATTACCCCCATCTTACAGGTAGACCAGCAGTGTTTGGGAGAGGTTGAGTGATTTTTTCAAAGTCACGCAGCCAGTTATTAGGGGAGTTCGTGATCCCATCTAGTTATTTTTTTTTAATCTGGAGAAAATCTTAAGTAAAATTCAGTTCACTGCGACAGCTACATAACTTAATTTTTCCAATTTTACATTCCATTTTTAGAGTCGGAATCACATCGGGAAGTGTTTCGCCCCCTGTTCAAGTCATACAGCCTACGACCTAACAGTGGGAGCCCAGCCAACAGTCTTCTAACTACGTCCACAGTGGTCATAGACTCTCTGCATTCACCTCATCCGTTTAGACTGTGGATTATCTGAAAGCCGGGGCTTGTCTTACTTGTCTCCCTGCCTTCCTCTCCTCCACCCTTAGCAGACCAACAGCGGCACGTTCTAGGGACTGCATACATGTCTGCCCGTGGGAGCAATCCATAGAACTTCACAGAGACCACACCTGTGCTCTTTCGTGGACTATTAGGGATGTAGGGCACCTTGATTACCCATACACTGTTTGCTTGCTTCACCAGTTCCCCATGACTACACGATAGAAAGATTCCATGACCACAAGAGTTTGAGGAATGCTCCATTCACAAAAAGAAATGTCATGAGAACTCCCTGAGTGTAGTGCTGGCCTCTCTGATGCTTCCTCTTTGGAGCAGTCGGGCCGTGGGAAGTCCCGCCCCTGCGGGCCAGGTGGAGACCTGCTCTGCGCAGGGCAAGGTCAGCGTGATGCCGTCCAGCTCGTCCTGGGCTCAGGCCTCTTTGGCCCTCCCACTAATAGATCCCTCGACTTTTAGCAGACTTAAGGTAATATTTTGGCTCATATGTGTCATATCCCTTAGTTTTTTTTTATTTCTTTGTTTGTTCCAAATGTAAATGAGTATGAGAAATGCTATTTATTTTTGGTACCCTTAAGCTTCAACAGAGAAAAAAAGTACCTAAAGCCCTCTGCTGTCAATTGCTTTTCTTTCAAACCCATCTTCCTTCCAAGTGTACCAAAAATATCCTCAGGCCTTCAGAGTAATTATATTTATGATCATTCATTTTTTCATTAGTCTAGAGCAAATATTGTGGGAACTCAAGAAAGACGATGGTCCAAAGTCAACCTCAGGTTTGGAATTATAAGAAAGAACCACAGATGAAAATGGAATTGGAATCAAGTGAACCCTGGATACTCTCTCTAATGAGAGCTCTGTACAGGAACCACACATTATACTGCCTCAATACACAACCTTAAGAAGTTAGGAGGGCTAGACCTCAAGTCATGCCTAGGAGAGCTTAGCTACAGAGGCAAGGAATGCTTTAGGGCCCAAGAAGAAGAAAAAAAAATTCAAGAGGCATCAACAGCAGTGTGGAATGTGGGAGTGTTGATTTCCAATTTAGACATAATGCCAAATAGTAAAAATGTCCTAACTTCATTCATTGACTCAACAAATATTTACTGAGTGCCTATTATATGCCAAAGCCTGTTGAATACATTATTGTAGATGTGGTGCGAGCTACAGACAAAATGCCCTGTCTTCATGAAGATGTCAATCTAATGGGAAGAAATATATCATAAGAATTAAAATAGTAAGGTATACAAATGTTAGAAACTCTGCAATGCTATGAGAAAAATTAAGCAGGGAAGAGATATAGAGGAAACAGTGTTATTATACAGGGAGGAGATCACAATTTTAAATGAGTGACTAGAGCCCTGATGGGCGTGGCTCAGTTGATTGGGTGTTGACCTGCAAAGGGGAAGGTCATCGGTTTGATTCCTGGGCAGGGCACATGGCTAGGTTGCAGGTTCAGTCCCAGTAGAGGCAACCAATTGATGTTTTTCTCTCCCTCTCTTTCTCCCTCCCTTCCTCTCTAACTTCCCCTCAAAAAACAAACAAATAGGCATCAAGAAGAACACCAATTGAAGGCATGATGTTTAAACACACACTTAAAGGAGCTGCGGATCGCTGAATTAGAAAGCATTCTGAGAAAGGAGCAAGATGATACAGAGGTCAGCAGAAGGAGCACACTTTGCACGCTCGGTAAGAAGAAGGGGGTCACTGTAGTCAGCTCATGCAGCCATAACCAAGTACCATAGACTGGGTGCTTTCAACCGTCAAAATAATGGCATTCATTTATACTTGAAGACGGCGCTACTAAATTATTTTAATGTCCATTCATTTCAATGGGAAAGTTACGATGCAGTCTATCACAACCCAAGATACCCAAGCCATTTTTATAGATCAAATAAAAGAAAAAAGAAAAGCATGAAAAAAGTGTATAAAAATATAATTTAAAATGTTTATACAAGCCATAAGCAGTAATTTGGAAGTAAATAAATGCAGCTGTAGATGACATGCTAAGCAATGATAACTTACTGAATTCACCAAAGGAGGAAGAGAAGTCATGACCGTGAATGGGACGGTGGACAAGACACCAGGGCACCAGTCTCTGGACAGTGCACTCTTCTTGGGGCATTGTTTCCTTCATTGATTTTTCCACCTTTCAGTGATGTGACACTCAAACTGCTCTTAAAAATAAACTTATAAAGCCCTGGCTGGTATAGCTCAGTGGATTGAGCATGGGCTGTGAACCAAAGGGTCGCTGGTTCGATTCCCAGTCAGGTTACATGCCTGGGTTGCAGGCCAGGTTCCCAGTGAGGGCCATGCGTGAGGCAACCACACATTGATGTTTCTCTCTTTCTCCTTCCCTTCCCTTCTGTCTAAAAATAAATAAATAAAATCTTAAAAAAAATAAAAATAAAATAAACTTATAGAGCAGATGAACATCTTTAGGGAAAAAACAAAGGATAAATTTGAAGTTTCTGAAGAAACACTCATGACCAGAACATGCACACTGCAGACTGAGGAGCTGTAGAAGGTGTGACCTCCATCCCATTCATAAATGCTTTTGGTTCCTGCAAACAGGAAGCACGATTCTAATTTTTCCACCTCACGGTCTCTGCTTAGAGACCATTGGGTTGAGTCTACTGTTGAGCATGCCTTTGCCTGAAATGTAATGTGGCAATATCGCTCCATGTTTATTTTCTTTGTTTTTAAGTAAAAAAAAAAAAAAAAAAATTGTATCAAAAAAAATGAAGTCATGTAGAAAGTGAAATTCCTTATCAAGCTTTTATAGTGAAAGGTATAAACATACCACAAGGTGGGACTGAATATCCAGAATCCGATCCCTTCCCATGCCTCCTCCACTGACACCATTCTCTGTCACCTGGATTGTCACAGTGGTTTCTGCTCAATACCAGTAACCACATCATGGCCCCCTCTGCTCAGAACCCTCCTAGGGGGGCCCCAAATCACTCCATACACACCTAAGTCCTTATGGTGAGCTGCAAGGCCTGCAAGATTTTGCCTCTGCCATTTCTGTGACTTCTTCCAACTCCATCCTCCTTGGTCACACCTCCTGGCCCTGCTGGCCCCCTTGTAGCATTTCAAACACAGTAGGAACACTTGTCCCGCAGGCCGTTGGCATTCGCTGTTGGCATTGGCACTCTTGCTAATGTGCTCATTGCCCAGGTGCCTAATAGCCCATTCCTCATCTTTCTCACCCTTTATTCAAATAATACCCTGTTAGTGAGGACATCTGTTATAATGTGAACATTTGTGTTCCCCCCAAATTCATATGTTGAAATCCTAATGCCTTCTGTGATGGTGGTATTAGGATGTGGGGCCGTTGGGAGGTGCTAAGGTCATGAGAGTGGAGCCCTCATACACAGGACTAACACCCTTATAATAGAGACTTCACAGAGCTCCTCGGTTTTCCTCAAAGACTGCAGGTGCCATTGTAAGGGTCCCTCTCCAGCTTCAGCCAAACCTCACTGTTGCTTGACTGATGTCACCTCTGGTACATGTTGGACACTCAAATCTTCTCCTTCCACAATTTCAAAAGGAAACTGAGCAAGCGCTCTCCCTTTTCGGCTTCTCGCCCAGCCTGTCCATGAGGCATCAGCATGCTCTCCAGCATGAGTGCAGATTCAGAGGGTGAAGTCTCTGGGTGCTCTCAGCAAGCCCTGGGCGGCATCTCTATCCTCACCCCTGGTCTCGTCCCCGCGCCGGCAACAGGCTTTCTTTTCCTGTTTGAAAATATACATTTTCTTCTTTGCCTTTCCCACACAATGCCTATAGGCAAATAAAGCTCAGATATCCAGACTTGGTTTTTTAAAGTAATTGGAAAGTTGGGGGATTTTAAAAAACCTCTCTCCATGAAAAGTAGGCTGTCAAAACTATTATCTTTCTATTTAGTTGTTTAAAATACAGTATGAAACTCAAAACTGAGCAATGAATTCTTTGTTCTAGTTGGTAGCCACAATCTCCCCAAAGCAATGAATGGCATTGATTCATTGCCTGGAGGGGATTGCTAGGCAACATAGTTTATGGAGGAGAAAAAAATACCTTGTTTTAATATTTTTTTGAAAATATTATCCCTGCTACAGGCATAAGAAAGTCTACCTGGAAATGGGGAACAGCAAAATCCCAAAGAAGCAGGCATAGAAAGTTTGAACGGTGGCTAACGCCAGCGGGGTGACCATGGAAGATAAAGAAAATACAGAATAAGAAGGAGGCAGATGTAATGGAGGAAATCTCTGAAAGTGGAATTCAGAATGCAATTTGTGGTTTTTTTTCAGCTCCCCCCGCCAAAAAATAAAAAACCAGAAACCAGAAATCCCAGAATAACCTCCTCCACCGTAGTGTGGAGAGAGCATAGGACACTCTGTGGATGCAAGAGGGTCGAAGGTGCTCTCAGTGTAAAATGCATTTCCCCAAGGAACCTGGAGTGCTTGAGCAATGAGTGCGATTACAGAGAATCAGTAAGGAAGAAACTTCCAAAACCAGATAGAAGCTTAGAAATATGGAAACCTCTGGAACCAATGACATCTTTTCCTCTTGCTTGACCACACAGGTTAGGAATGTCTGCACACGTGTAGTGGGAGAAGTATTTCATCATCATATCTAGTCTCTACATACAATGTTAACTCTGTATTGTCTCCGCTTATGTGTCATCTTTTAACCTGAGTGCTTTGGGGACACACCAGGCCTCCCTAGGAGAGCCAGCATGGATGGTTCTTGGACCGCTACAGGTCTCACAATAGATGTCAGCATAGCTCTATGCATTTGAACACAAGAACATTTTTATCCATCATTGGATTCTTAGTGCCTAGTTCGGTGCTTACCAAATAGCAGATATTTAGTAAATGCTTGATGAAGAAATCACATCATTTGGAAGTCTATATAAAAAAATAGCCTACACATGCGGAAGAAATTGACTCCTATCATTTGAGTTTCTGAATAAATTTTAAGATTCATCTGGAGATATCCTGCTACCTCATTTTAGAGGCAAGGACACTGGTGCTCAGAGTAATGATCAGACGCGCACAAGATCTCCCAGGAAAGTAGCGACTGAACTGGGACTGGAACCCACGTCCCTGAGTCTTCTGCTCATGCTCTTTCACTGAATTATTTTATTCTAAAATGTAGGTTTATTGTTATTATTATTCAAGTATGGTAAGGCCAACAGATCTGGAGACAGCTGCCCTTGAAAAGGTGTTTTGTTCTATCACAGATTCCAAGAGGAGGGGCAGCCATGGCATGGGGTTCCCATGGGGAAGCAGCTGGAGCAGCCTGGAGGCAGAGGGAGAGAAACAGGAAAGACAGGATGCAGAGTAAACACACTTAGGATTGGCTAGTTGGGATCATTATGTGGGCTCTCGGATACAGGGGTGGTCCTAGTTGGCCGCCAACTGGCCTTGGGGTAACTGGGGCAGGTGAACGTGGCCCAGAGTGTGAGAGCCATCTAGGGGAGTGGGTTGGGGATACAGGCTCAGGGTTTATCCGTGTGAGTATGAAAGGCATGCATCCAAGGGAGTTGTTTACTATCTCTAAGAATTTGTTAACCCTGTGAGGGGCAGTCCCTGCCGAGTCAGCAAAGCCTCACATAACAAAGCCTCAAAATACGGAAATGAAAAAACATTCTCAATCTACTTAGCACCCAGAGGTCTTAAGTCTTCATTGTGTACAAAATTTAGCTTGGACTTGGTGCATTTGCCTACCATCTCTCCAATACTGTGCAATCAAATAATTAGAACAAGGGAGCTCCCACCTGAAGTTCTTAAGGATTCTAGTCCTCAGAGCTATGAAAAATGGCTCTTGGATCATAATCTAGACAATCTTTTCTGATTATTTATCTAAAACTAAAAGCAGGAAATGATTCATTTGATTTCTGCCAATCCTGGAGTGTTGCCACTTTCGGCTCAGGAAGAGCCGGCTTCCCTTGGCAGTCCTCACTTGTAGGGTGATGAATGAAGTTCTATGTTTGGTGCTAGCTAAAATTTTATAGGGTCTAAAAAAGCAATTTATACATGCTTCAGGAGGTGACCATATTTTTTCTTTTTTAGATAGCTCTTAGTCACAGCAGGGCACTCAATATACATATATCACATCAAGAGGTCATTTTACAGGAGGAATGAAAGTTTGTTCTGTGTGTTGATAAACATGTTCTTGGCTTCTACAAGCCGTGTATAGGCTCAGAGTCCAGCAAATACGCATTAACTGAATTCTGAATTTTCCCAGTTATTTTCACACCTCAAGAACCCATGACCCTCAATGGGATATTGTACAAAAAAGAAATAGTCAGCCTAACAAAACATGTCCTTCCTTGGTTCCAAGAGTCAAGTTCTTATTCACAAACAGGTAAGGCCAGGCTTCTTCTCTTGGAAATCCCAGGCATGGCTGAGTGGTTTCGCATGCTACCCAGTCTTTCAACTAAGTCATCAATGCTCCAAAATCTACCTCAAGGAACAGTAGCCAAGAGCCAAACCCACTACTTACTTTAAGTGATGAGCACTCTAAACACTTGCAGCCCACCGTGCCTCATTCATATTGAGTTTTGTTGAGAGTTTTCAGTTTCTTTTTTCCTGTCATATATATGGTTTGAAACTTCTGAGCAGTGGTGTCTTACTCAATCAAGTGGTAAGGCTCTATCAGGGGTGTCCCACCTGCAGCCCGTGGGCCACATGCAGCCCAGGATGCCTGTGAATGAAGCCCAACACAAAATTGTAAATTTACTTAAAACGTTATGAGATTATTTTGTGATTACGTGTCACAATGTATTTAATGTGTGGCCCAAGGCAACTCTTCTACCTCCAGTGTGGCCCAGAGACGCCAAAAGGTTGGACACCCCTGCCTAGATTGTCTCCCTGGCATCTGTTGCGACAATGGTTTCGTTACGCTTCTTCCCTTCGCTGTTTGTAGGCACGCACTGTAAAGCACGGCCAGAGACGACTGTGGCAGAGAGCCGAGGGCCACTCTGCCACACACTGCCTGAGGGGCCTCAGAGAGGTCACTTCGCCTCTCACAGTTCTCAGCTGTGACATTAGGAGCATAATATTTATCCCTTGTTTAGACGCAGTATGTAATAATATGAGAAAAGGCTTATTTTTAGTAAAACTATAATCTATAACATATGGACTTAGAGAAGTATTTGAATGAATGAAAAGGGTTGCTAGAAGTTCATCAAACTCATGTACTTTTCCTCTGGACTCAACCATTCTACATTGCTCAGCCTTTCTTAGAGTTAATTGTGACCACACTACTAATGTATTACTTAATATAACACTAACTTACAACTAAGTTCTAGATAATGAACTATGAGAGTAAGTGGCATGGTTACTTCCAGATCTTCCTATAAAAAGTTCCCTTGAAGATTCTCCAGGCTTTTGTCCCCAAGCCAACACTCTTGGCAGCCCTGGGTCAAAGACAGCGCAGCCACAAGGTGGCAGGGGCCTGGGTCTCTGGATCATCACTGGGAGGAGAGGCACCTTCAATCGGAAATACCACTTGAACTCTATATCAGGAAAAACTAAAATTTTATTGTGTTAACCTATGGATAGTTGGAGGGTTCTCCATTACTGCGTGTAACAACCCATTAACTACTATACAATAGCTTTTTAAATGCATGTATAAAATATTTTAAAATATAGCCAGAAGGATATGTTATCAGTATGCCTGGGGGGTGGATTTCATGTACATTTTTATTTTCTTAATCCTCTGTTTATTTTGGATTTCGCAAATCTTTTCTAAGGAACCTGTATTGATTTTATCATTTAAAAAAACAAAGTGGGATGCCATAGAGTATAAAAGAAAAATAGCCTCCCTCATCTGATCATCTACTGGGCAGGTAGAGTCTCATTTTAATTCAACCAACAAATGTGATACGTACATCTACCTGGTGCCATGCACTGTGCTAGCGGCTGAGATACTAAGACAAATAACATGTTACCCCAAGGGGACCTCAGAGTATCTGCAGCATGTCAAGGATCATGGCATGCAGTGATAAAGCCAGAGACTCACAAAACACAGAAAGGGTACTGAACCCAAAGCCATGCAATTCAGATAAGATTTTCCAGGAGGGATGCCTGTCCATAGCTGTAAACAGAATGAGGTAGGAAAAAAGCGTAAGAGGAGGCACAATGCTGAAAGAGCATGATAGGTGCTGAGCAGCTAGCCCAGCCTAACTTTGTACCCAAAGTTTCAGACCCACAGCCTGATTTATTTTTTTCCACCATGCTTAGTACAATGTCCAATATATAGTGAGCATACAGTAAATGTCTGTCAAATAAATAATTTAAAATGGACATTTTTGCCAAGTGGTTACCCAGGCTCTTGCTCCATTTTACTCCATCTCTGAGCAGCTGTGGACACAGAAAAGTCTTCCTTGTATTAAACCAACCAAAAATCCAGTTGTACCAGAGAGCAAATTTGCATCGAGAACAGACTGATGTCTAAAGAGGTGAGGATTCAAGAGAGTGAGACACACAGAAAGAAATTCAGGACAATGGGCTCTACTTGGTTCTTATTACAAATGACTAATATATTGCCTTTCACAAGACATTCCATAGAGAACTGAACTTGAGTGTGTGTGTGTGTGTGTGTGTGTGCGCACACACACACACGTGTGCGCTGCATGCATGTGCCAGACACTCAACAAAGACCTGGGACCTGGTACGCTTTATCTCATTATTCCTTCCACATCTCCCTGGGCTCTGCTTAAGTCAGAAGATCTCAGTGATGAAGATAATGGAACCAGATAAAGACCAAGATGACTCAGTCAGTCAGTGAAGCAGCCAGGACCCAAGCTCTGTTTCCCGTCCTATTCCTTGTGCCACCTGAGAGCCTTTCCCCAGGGCATTGTAGACTGTTCCACAGGAAACTTCCCCTGACATTGCCGTGCTACATGGACTATCTGGTTGGAGCAGAGATGAGCAAGCTATGGGGCCGTGGCTGACAAAGCTGTCTTCCTCTGGCTTGCTGATTAACAAGGAAGCTCTGAGCTTTCACTCTAGGGTGAGTGATGGTGGAATTCAGGCACTGCAATAAGGCCAACAGGGATGGTAAGTTGGGAAAGTAACACAGTGAAAGGGCTCTGAAAGCAAAAGGCCAGTTACGAGAGCCTAGAAAGTATTCTTCCTACTATAGCCATGAGGCAGGGCTTGTTCCTGGCGAGGTCAGAAAGGCCATCTTGATGTGGCTCTGAAAGCACCTCAAATTCAATTGTCCAAGGACGTGATGCTTCCAAGAACTGGAACCAGGGCTGGCTGGACAAATGGCTCCAGCTGTGAAAGCAGGAGGTGAATGGGGACAAGCAGCCAGGCGGGCTCCACATTCCATGATGGACTCTGGCTCTAGTACTTCCTAAACCAGAAGCTCTAGTCCCCCTCCTCACTTTGCCCCTGTTCCTTCAATGTGACCCGCCATCTGGCATAAATTCTCTCCCTGTTTCACAGGACAGCAGTATTTGCTGGCTGGGAAAATGTAATCAGAATTTAGAGACACGGGGCTGCCAGGACATTCCGGAAGAAGCAGAGCCCCAGTGTGGGCTACTGCCCTCGTCAGGACCTTCCACACCAAGAGTGGAAAGCCCAGAGTGTCTGAGAACGCACAGCTCAGCAATCACCAAGCAAGGCAAGTGCTTGCGTCTATGAGGGGTTTTGTTTTGTTTTGTTTTGGTTTTTGCTTAATCCCTTCACCTTTTTCACCCAACCCCTAGCGCCCCTCCCCTCTGGCAGCAGCCAGTCTGTTCTCTGTATCTGTGACTGTTTCTATTTTGTTTGTCAGTTTATTTTGTTCATTAGATTCCACATATAAGTGAAATCTTATGGTACATGTCTTTCTCTGACTGACGTATTTCACTTAGCATAATACTCTCCAGTTCTATCCATAGATCCAGACCACAGCACGGTGACTACCAGAGGGGAAGGGGGGTGGGGAGGAGGTAGAGGAGGGTAAAGGGGGATAAGTCATAATGGAAGGAGACTTGACTTGGGGTGGTGAACACACAATACCATTTACAGATCTTATGGTACATGTCTTTTATTATTAAAAAATAAATTTTCTCAAAAAAGAATTATAATTATTTTAAGCAAATAAACGGTAATGGTAAAAAAGAAATCTTAATATTTAAAATAGGTATTTTATCTAGATTTTTAAAAATCTATGACAAAAAAATAGTATTTTCATTAGAACATGTCTGTTTTTAAAAAACACTGTATTTTATTTTGCCATAAAAAAGACAAATTCTTGCAAAGTGTGCTTGAGTCCCTAAAGACTTCCATATTCAGTATTATATTTGATCTTTAATACATAGGTAGACAAAGCAAATGTTATTATATTCATTATATAGGTGAATAAACTGAAGCTGGAGAAAATAAATGATATGATTTTTATCAATATTCCTTTACTTTTACAATATGTTATAGCTTGAACTGTGTGCTCCCCAAAAAAAGATATGTTGAAGTCCTAACCCCCAGGATATCAGAATATGACCTTATTTGGAAATAGGCCCATTGCAGATGTGATTAGTTAAGATGAGGTCACACTAGAGTATGGTGGGTGTCTGATCCAATATGACCGGCCTCCTTATGGAAAGAATTCCATGCGACACTCAGGGAGAAGACGGCATATGAAGACCGAGGCAGAGGCCGAAGTGACGCTGCCACAGCCAATGAATGCCTGGAGCCCCCCGAAGCTGGAAGAGGCAAAGAGTTGTGGCCTTGACCTAGAGGCTTCAGAGGCAGCATGCCCGTCCCTGCCCACATCTGGATTTCAGCCTTCTGGCCCCAGACCTGGGAGAGAATGAACGGAGGGGAAGGAGCCAGAAGAGGGATGGCCACGGAAACCAGAGGAAGGATTTTCAACACTCAAGCATCACACCTTTAGTCAGAGAAGATGAAAACCTGAGAACCTGGCCTTGGCACTGAGGAATTAGGAGTCTGAGGCCATGACCTCTGCAAGGGGAGTGCTCTGTGGAGTGAGAAGAGTTTGGAAGTGGGAGGTGACTAAGGGCGAGTGAGAGATGAGGTGGGGGAGACACTCAGTGAACGCTCAGGGAACGAGGAGTCCAGCTTGGAGAGGGAGAGGCAGGGCCATCCACAGGAAAATGAAGAGAAAATGTGCTGTGGCCACATCATCTGGATGTGGGTGGAATCGGAACGTGTAGGCTAAGGGTGCGGAATCAGAGGGGAGACGTGGAGGGAGGCGCAGGGGAGATGGCATTGCTCACCCAGAGCTGTCCCGAAGAACATGTGAGAGCACAGTTTCCAGCGGGGACAGGGCCAGGACTGAGCTGTGAGCACCTGACTTGGACAGCGAAGAAGGGCCCTTCACTCTTTATCTAAAGCCCCACAGTTAAAGTCTTAAAGTCCTTAATAAAGGTACCTTTGATCTTCCGTTTCCAAGCAAATAAATGGGCCTTAGAGTCTGGTGGCATCTTGAGGTGAGACCTGACCCCAGTCATTACTCATACTATAAATACATGATGAATAAATAAAAATGCTACTTTAGGGAAAGAATAAAAAGGAAAAAAACACTTAAATTATCTCTTTCCCACCCTGCACACAAGCAGGTTTCCAACCAGTTCCATACTCTCAACAATGCCAGAGACTCACTTCTAGTTTTTAAAGGGGCCAAATTCTCTTTTTCCTGGGAATGCTTTGAAGAATATTTTAAACAAATAAATCATAATGTATATTGGGTTCTTGCACTCATATATTAGATGTTCCATAACTATCCTGAGGTTCTGTTGACAGATTGATTGATCCTGGATTTCCATGGGCCGAGGCCCCTTCCTATCGCTGGAGCCATGGCCTGACCCGCTCGCTGCCCCAGGAGGTAGAAAAGGCGGCCTCTGCTCCTTCTTGCCCAAAGCGAGGAGAAGAGAGCTCATGTCGCTCGGAACAGGCCCACTGCAGGCAAGGACTCTAATCCCCTGCCCCCTGCTTTGCCCGGCAGACTCCTCCATGAGATCACTAAACTGCCTTCTGTCTGCACTGCTTGAATTATTACTCCCTTTGTGGTAATTTGCGGGAGTGGAGGACATTCATGGACACAGGGGGATTCTCACTTCAAATAAAGCATGTCTTCTCTCAATTACAAATGGAAAAAAAGAAAGGGCAGTACATGTGTGAGGGAACCTGATGGCAGAGACTCAAGTCTCAGAGTGCTCAACCCCCAGCTCCGGGGATGAGTCATGCTTACTGAGCTCAGGAGCTGAACAGCCTCCAACCCCTTCCCCACGGGCAGCCCCTCCATCTTAATGAAAGTCTCCTATGTTCCCAAATTGACAGAGCGAGGGGGCCACTCATTAGAGGCGGCCTGGGTGGGTGTACTGGGCGAGCACAATCCAATTACGGGAACCCCTGTGCCTGAAACGTGATCTGGACCGGGCTGAGAAGGCGCACCCCCTGCTGCTGGCACCTGCTTGGGCTCCTCTCTTTTCCTTCCTTCCTTCTGCAGGCAGAGCCAAAGAATTAAGCCATCCCTCAGGCAGCCTTGGCAGTAGGGAGGCCTGACATGAAGTCACGTCCCACAACCTTCCCAGGGCACTCCTGGTGTGAGAGCTGCCTCTAGAAAAAACTTCGATGTTACACTAATCCTACTGACAGACAGCCAGGAAATGGGTCAAGGCTGCATCAGTTCTTAGACTCATGCCCCTGGAAGTGCTGGCTGCATTCCCTCATAAGTCAGGTCATCTCAGGGTCCAAAGGGACTCTGGAAGAAGTGCTGTGTTTTATGTAAAATATTGAAGCACAGAGAGGTTGTGTGACTTACCAAAGTCACACAGCAAGTAACTAATGGCCCAGATTCAAACTCAGGTGTTTTCCAAAAGCAGACTCTTTCCAATAGACCAGAGTCTCAGAACCTCACCTCCTTAAAGAGGCTTCAGGGATTCCACAAACAATCAAGTGTTTTTTACCACACCCCCCAAAAATCTTTTTAATTAAAATTTTTTTAAATAATTTTGTTAATATTTTAGTCACAAATAGCACAACTCCTTTATCTATTTTTAATTGAGATTCCTCATAATATTTCCTGCCAAAGAAGTGAATGATAATACACTGAACCCTGACATCCAGTATATTTGAAGAAAACAAAGTGAACCATTCACTTTAAGATCCTTGCAGTGACTTAGAATTGGCCAACAATACAGTAACATATAGGGTCCAGCACAAATAATGCCCCTTTTGTATTACAAAATTTTTTTATTACGAAATCATAAGCATGTAATTCTGTAACATAACAATATCACACCGAAACACACCATGTGACCTTTTAGGTGAAATATTCACATTAAAACTATAAATTACACCAATATTATTATCCTACGGACCACACTCAAGCAGGCCTTACTCCTGCTGGACCCTGTATAAGAGTATGATTGGTCAGAGTGCAGGAACTGGCAACGCGCCCCGCCCAGAAGAGGAGGGGGCGGGGCGCCCCCAGCACCCACTCAGGTCAGAGGAGGGTTGACTCCGAGGTCTCACAGTCTTAGGTGGAAGAGTGGCGCCCTGCCCAAGGTCCTGCCCCTTCTGCAGGCGCAGCTGCCGTCCAACCACTGGCCTTTGCAAGGGCACAGCCACCCGAACTGGACCGCTGGAAAGGGCCAGCCCGGCACCAGAGCCCCCGCGGGATCTGCTCAGACCTTCTTCCCTGCAACTGCAGCTCATCCTGACTTCTCCTTATGCTCAGTTCTCAACCCCCAAACTCCCTGATGCTCCCAGGAAACCATCCACACGCGAACCACAAGTCTCGTTCTATTTCCAAGAACCCTGCCTAAGACAGATGCGTGCAGTGTGTCACTTAGGACTGTAAGACCTGTCACTAAAGAACTATTCTTAAGTGGAAATAAGTTTTACAAATACAATATATGGTGATTTATAGCTAGAAAAATGTAGTCGAGTAGATTACTTAATAATGTACATCTGTCTCTATACGTGTACATATCTTTATTACAAATGTTCACTTTTCTTTAAATTATATCATACATTATAGCCTTCACATAGGTTTTCAAACTGTATTCTAATTTTTTAAGCTGAAAAAAATTACTTTTTACTAAAAACAAGCATCATTAACTGGATAGTGTCTTGTTAACAGCAGAAATCGCACCTGAGGAAACGCTGCTCTTCAATCTCCCGTTACGCCTGCCGCCCTCGCCGGGGGCACCTGCACACGGCTGCCCGGGAGGTGAGCCCCATGCCAGTGCAGGCAGCCCGCGGTGCTGGTGAGAGTCCACATTCACAACGGGAAAGAGGCAGCGAGGGCGGTGGCACTTCTCTTCCTAGACGGACGAGAGGCATCAAGTCAATGTGCCACACGGTTAAAGCTGAATGGTAAATAATGGATGTCGGATTTCTCTGTTTGACTTATTTTCTAACAAAAATATATAATTTTTAAGAGTTTGTATGCACTTCCAAGCAGGATCCCAGCATTGGATCAATAGCCATAAAACAGTTATCTGATTGTTGGTCCTGCCATTGACATGACACCCATCACCCAGGGCGCTTGTCACCTTCTCCTGTCATCTCAGTGTTTTCAGGATTACTGAAAGTGTGGGATCACAAGTTGGAATTATGAAAGTGTTCCAGTGACAGAGATGTGCTCCTGAGGCTTCTGTCTCCGATGGGTGTTCTTCCTTCCTTCCCTAGACACAGGAATCCTGAGAGTCCCAGGGTGCAGACTGCCTGCAATAGATGCACGTTCCAGCACTCCCACAGCTAAGTGTGGCCATGTGACCACGTTTTGACCAATAGGATGTGTGTAGCTTCCTGCAAGTGTCCCCAGGGTGAAGAGACAGCTCCTTCTCTGTCCTTCCTCTTTCCTGCTGGTTAGAATGGGAATGTGGAGCTGATGTTGCCTTCATGGACAAGAAAACGCCATCTCAAGGACTGTGAAGTGGCAAGATGGAGTCCTGGAGCCTGGTCACTCTGGTGCAACCAGCCCTATACCCAGTACTCTGTTACCTAAGAAAGACTGGTCTATCTTCATAACATCTCTAGGTTTAGGAAACTTGAAGTCATCTGTCCCATGCAGATGAACCTAGTCATAAAAAAAACAGTCACTAAAATCCCATCATTCCCAGATTGGGCCACGCTTAACTTATTTCTGAGAGATGACATAGCTTTACTTTTAAAACCTCCAAAGAGATGGAAATTACAAAGGCATGCTAAGTAAGGCACTTCATCATCGTGAAGTGTACTTTCTTCACAGATTCCAATCAATCAGGAGCTGAGGAGGTTATCACATAGTCACAGGAATGATGATTTGTTTGTATGTGGGGATATGGAATATAGTAATGCAGAAGTTAATAAAACCGCTTATATTATTATCTTGAGTCATTACTTCTTTTAACTTTACAGGCCAATTTTATACACCAGATTATAAAATACTTGAGAATATAGCTAGATAACAAGGTTTTATACATGATGAATGTTTAGGAAATATTTTTAGATTACTTATACAAGTTCTAATGATATTGTAGATTCATAAGTTAATAAGTAAACCTGAAGCTTTTTTCCATAAATATCCAGCTCAAAGGATAAAGCAACTGAATCAAGTAATTAAAAGAAAAAATTACTCATTTTGATGAGGAGAAAGACAATGACTGGGTTTTAGCAACATTACGATATCATGGAATCCCTCCTCCCTTCTCCTCATCTTTGGCCGGAGAGTAAGAAAAGACGCAAGACCAAGTGAAGATTGCAGACTGAACACACATTTAGCATCACCTTATCTGAAACCTCACTAAAATAACAGTAAAAGAATGTTTCAAGACATAAAGCACCGAGGACAAAGAGAACTGGAAAGGACAGAGTAGCCACAGAATGTTGGGAGCTGGGGAACAGAAGAATGACCAATAACTGGCTTAGAAGACATCAGATTGGGTAGCCAATTTGAACCATACAATGTTCAGGAATTAGCACCCTCAGCACCCATGTAGATGGACATAAACCTGCTGGTGAAAATATGTAGGTAGGTTGACAATCTCTTTACAAAGCCATTGGGTCTCCATATCCTCTCCGCCACTCCAACTCTGGCAGCAAATGCAGATTTATTCTCTAGGGAAGGTTAAACAGAGAGTGTATCAGTGGACCGGGGACACCGTACGAAGTGCAAGTTTGATGCACAGAAAGCAAGAAGATGATGTGAAAGTTTACATTCTAGTTATTGGTATCTCCTAAGCTCTCAGGTCTTTACAAGTCAGGCTTTTATTCTTTAGTCGGGTCACTAGAAGATAATTCTCCAAGGAATCTGAGAAGCCCAAGAAAAGTTATATAAAGCTGCTTATATCAGAGATCCCCAGGCAGAAAAGCCCAGCCATGGCACCTGATACTGAGGCCCAGGGCCAAGAGCCCAGCTATATGTCTCAGACTGACTCCAAAAATGAATGAAGCATCAGCTCTTTCAAAAGAGTCCCTCAAAGCTGGATGCCATGTAGAAATGACTGAATTATGCAGGGAAAGTGATTGCCAACAGTGACAGTTCATTTTATATGTAAATTTGGGCCACATGGTGTCCAGATTTTTGGTCAAATATTATTCTGGGTGTTTCTGAGAGGGTGATTTTGGATGACATTAACATTTCAACCCCTGGACTAAATGAAGCTTATTGTTCTTCCTAATGTGGGTGGGCTTTACCCAATCAGTTAAAGGCCCGAAGAGAACAAAAGAGCTGACCCTCTGCTGAGTAAGAGAGAACTCCCCCACTTTAATCAGAAATGCCATCTCAGAAATGAAGAATATATTCAGAAATCAGAAATGAGGAGTTCTCAATACCAAGTTGCAAATAACACTAAGAAATTTAATGGAATGAACAAAATAAAACCAAAGCAGGAAGACATAGGATCAAGAAAGTTTGTTTTTCTGATTTTATTTCAGATGAATTGCCTTTTGGATATGTTTGAAAGCTCATAAAAGATCAGCTAGTGGGAGAAACAAGATTCTAAATCCAGTCCATTGGAGTCCAAGTAGGCCATGCTCATAAACTCCATGCCTTTGTACCTCACATGTAACAAGTACCCCACAATGGCATTCAATTTCAGGAGTAAGGAAAAATTAGAAAGAAAGATGCCCATACATAGTATTTGTCAAGTATCCAACTAAATCATCTCTAAAAAGCTGGCGTTGGAGGAGAAGAGAAGTGAGAGAACTGATCATCAGTGCACAGAAAAGGGCGTAAAGACCAGACAAACACACAGAGAAATGTTCCCTCCAGCCCTCCAAGCATCCCCGTCTTCATAGCAAGAATGCACACATGTAGCCCTGGCTGGTATAGCTCAGTGGATTGAGCACGGGCTGGGAACCAGAAGGTCCTGGTTCAATTCCCCGTCAGGGCACATGCCTGGGTTGCAGGCCGGGTCCCCAGTGAGGGCCATGTGAGAGGCAACCATACATTGCTGTTTCTCTCCCTCTCTGTCTCCCTCTCTTCCCCTCTCTCTAAAATAAATAAATAAAATCTTTAAAAAAAAAGATTATCTTCTAAAAAAAAAAAAGAATGCACGCATGTACTTAACACAGCAGAGCCCTTTGGTATAGGTTACATTCCTGCAACAAAGGGGAAGTCAGTGTAGACAAAAACTACTCATGCATCCGGCAGACTCATTCACTTCTTCATTTCTGAGCCGTTCCTTGGCCTCTGCTGAAGGTGCCCCTGAGACATCTCAACCAACACAATGAAAGGTGAAACTACACACAGCAGGTTTGTTAAACCAGGCTAGCACATTCAGAAGGAAATATCACCCCCAAATAGCATTGCCATTAGCAAACAATATAATATTTATTAAGCACTCAACGGCCTGAAGTACCCTCTTGTAACCAGTAAAGATTAGGAGTTAAAGGCCATAGGAAACATGAATTTTCCTTTTGTAAATGCAAACAGGGAGTTCTTTATAGTTTTTCATAAGCTGAAGTAGTGCCTGGTCTCTCAGAGAGTTATCATTTTCCACATCACCTCAACACCGAGTCATGCAAGTCCCCCGGGCCCCCGGGAGATGTCACTCTGACTTTCCTATCCTTCAGGTCTCCTCCAAATCTAAACACAAGTCCCCTTTCAGGAGGTGAGAACAGTTGGAAGTGAGTGATGTTGAGGTTATTCATAAGTGGAAGGTTCTATTCCCAGAACATTGAGAGACAGCAGTTAGCTCTGTCTAGTACATGGGAGGTACCTAATCAACGCTTGTTGAGGTTATGAATGAATGACTGGATGAACAAATGAATAACATACCGCTGAGAATGGAGTGAGAATGAATGAAGAAGAAAGATAAAATCAAAATAGAAATCAGGACACCTAGGTTCCAGCCAAGTCAACTCAGAAGAGTTGAGGAATTTGAACTTATTTCCTTGTTGCTATCTAACTATCCAGGCAGGCCAGGTGTGCATCACACATTCCACTCCCTTGGAGCTTTCAATCCATAGTTGATGACAGAAGGTGGAAACGTGTACCGGCTCCCTCATGTACCATGCTGTGGATACGTCCACCTGGATTCTCCCAGGTACTTCAGACTTAACCTCCAAAATTAAATTCACTATTGTCCTCTCTTTCTTAATGTTTCCAGTCTTCAGTATTGGATGAACCACTTACTCACCCATCCCATCAGAAAATCAGGATTCATTCTTGACCTGCCCCTTCCTGTCCCTCTGTGTTCATTCATTCCATTCTTTAAATGCTCTTATGCCTCCTGCCAGTCTTTCTCCACCTTCACCACCAATGACATCAGCTTGTCTTACATGGATTACTGCAGCAAATCCTAACTTCTTATTCTGTTTCCTGCATCACTCATTGTACCACCGTCTGCCCACTCCTTGCACTCTACTTCTCACTCCTCCTTCCCTACAGAAAAGGTACTCACCTCTTTGCCAGACCCTCTGCAGGTCAACCTCCAAGCCTCACCACTACCCATTGGACTTCACAACTGATGCTCTAGTAAACACTGAATGGTTTGTTGTTTCTCAGTCCCACAGGGTTTTTGTTTTTGTTTTGGGTTTTTTTGCCTAAAAATGTTCTTTTCTTTGCTGAAATACATCCTCCTTCACCTGGATACATCTTCATTCTTCGGGATTAACAGTATTCATTTTCCTCTGGGAAAATGTCCTTAACCTGCACCCAAGGCTGTACTGGGTTGTCCTTCCTCTGTACTCACAGAGCGTTTTAAGTATCAAATTGAAATTATCTCTTTCCTCAACCTGACTATGAAATTTTCAAAGCTAGAGGACTGTAAGGGGCTTATTATAATGTCCACAGCATCTGTACCAGTGCACTTAGCACATAATAGGAAGCCAATAAATATTTCTCCAGCAGAAATAAATTTTGTCTGGTCATGTTCTAAAAGTAATGCAGTGCACAGCTAGGGGCTGTGGGGTTTACCCTGTGGGCTTTGGAAGGGAGATGACGTGCTCCAAGCAGTGTTCTAGGATGTCATTTTAGTGGCAGGATAGTGGATTCAAGAGAAGGAGTGAGTCTGCCTTAGAGATGGCATTTTATTCTACCTGTTTCCCCTTTTGTGACTGTTATCTCTATGTGTAATTTGGTACTTATTTGTCTTTATTGTCTTTTCACTCCTGCCTCCCAGTGGCCAGCAAATCTCATTTCTGTGCACAGATGATCAGTATCCAGCACAATGCCTACTATAGTCAGTGGGCAAGCCTCTGGGGTACAGAAAAAGGCATCTAAAATTGCTCAAGTTTTTACCTTGGACAACAGTGGACAGTAAAAGCATTTATGACTGCCTGCAACATATTTTAAAATACATCAAAAAATAATAATATGAATTGATTGATGGATAGACAGAGAGATAGATAAACAGAGACATGATAAAGAACTAGGAACAAATCATTAATGATAGTCTAGGTGGTAGGTATGTTGGCATCCACTGTGAAATTCTCTCAACTTTTCAATATGTCTGCAAATTTTCATAATAGCTATTTCGGATAAGAAACACATTTATGATCAATATAAACTGTTCTCAAATAGAAATGAATGATGATGAGAACAAGACCAGGGAATGATTTCTCTTCTAGTTCTAGAAACCATGCCCACTTGCGCCTCATTCCACAATCTGTAAATATGCCCGTGAACCATGTGTACCTTTTTGCCACCTGTGGCCCCACCTTTCTCTGCTTCTGATCCAGATGCTTCATCAGTCAAAGCACCTTATTTCCGATCACATTGGTAATCCTGAGTTTATCGTATGCACAAAACAGGGCAGAAAGCTTGTCCCTGTTGAATCCTCTTGTTATTCTTGAAACAGGAAGTTGAGCTTCCCCACCTGCTAATGAAACTAGAAACCTTCTCCCCACCCCCAAAAGGACTGAAAAAAAAAGAGGGGCTTTCCATTAGGAGAACTCTTTTGCAAATATACAAAATACTTTTCTTCTTTCCTAGTACTTGGCAAGAGCATCAGCTTTTCCTAAAAATGCTGAAAATTACCTGGGAAAACTTCACGATTGCTCATTAAGAAAAAATCACATCAGTTGTAAAAAGAAGTGGCTATGTTTTGTGTTCCAATCTTCTTGATATTTTCAATTTTTAAGAGCTTTCTTCCAAAAATACAACCTAAGTCAATGTACCTTTTCTCCCGGTCCTGAAGCATGGGCACTTCTCATAACTTTGCAAAGAGAAGGCAGTTGTTTGCCTGGCCCAAGGTGTACACTGACTCTTTCATGCAAATACACCTTTCTACTCCTGTGGCCAGCACCTTTCTGTTATTGCCCCGTGTTTGTTCAAGTGGTGAGGAAATATGGAATGTCACGCGTTCTCAGCCGAGACCAGACAGTAATCATCAACAGATGGAAGCAGTGGGGGCTGAGAGAGCCATAGAGTCCTCCCTGCAGGAGGGCTTGTGCCCGGCCCAGGCCACTCATTGGTCACAGACCTGGGTAGGTAAGATGAGGTTACCTGCCTGTTTGTCTCCCAACTTTTCACATTATCATAATCTTTCACGGGCATGCATCTTAAGCAACTAATTCCAGGCTCCCTCCGAAGTGGCAGGGGGGATCCTGTAGCCGTCCTCCAGAGAAGGGAGGCACTGTCAGGATGCGTTGAGTGCCTCAGGAAATGCACAGAACACTACTTGCTAATGGATATGCATTAATCCAACAAGGACACATCAAAATGCTGCTTTGTTCTACACGAGACAGTTCCTTACAATACAATGTACTAATTGCAGCCATGTAAATACATGTCTACTAAGTACAGTGTCATTTAAAAAATTGTCATGACTAACTGTATCTGGGGGGGGTGTAAATGGAGCCATGTCACAGAGGCTTCAAGAAGAGGTGACATTGACTCTGACCTACATAAGACATTTATTCCACAAATGCAACAGGTGAGGGGCATTCAGAACTGCAGGAGACAGACAGGATGTCTGCCCTAATGAAATTTCTGTCGAAATAGGAAATAGGAAGAATACAAGAGGCCAGGGTTGTTTCTGAAGGGGCTGGGAGGGATTGTGCACAAAGGTGCAGACAGCTGAGTGAGGCTTATGAGAGTAGGGAACTGGTCATTGGGGAAGTCCAGCAGCCCTTTCCTTTGCCCATGCATTTATTAATCCAATATTTAGGTCAAAGCACAGGCACTAGAAATGCACAGTTGAACAAGCCTGGTGGGATCAGCCTTCGTGAAGTTTATGTTGGACATTGAAGACAATACTCACTACTGAAAGGCTTGATATTTCATAGAAACAAAGTCCTTATGAAGAAGTTGGTTGCTTCCATTATTAACAGAACAATTTTGATAGTTTCCTTGTAGGTGACTGAGACCTTCCAGGCAAGTGGAAGAGGTAGAATGGCATAGATTAGGGAGTCTCTGAAAATCCCACCAAGGTTTAAAGTCGCTGCCAGGAACAAGTGAAAACAAAGAGATACTTCCCACATGATGCTCACATCAAAAGCCATATGAAATATCTAAACAAATAGAAAATCACAGAAAATAATGACACCTTTGTACCATCAGCTAGACTGAATACACCTGAAAATATGCTTCATTTGCTATTGCAAAGGCAAATGTTGCAGAGAGAATTGAAATTCCCTTTATATTTCTCCCTTAGCCTCTTATCCTCAAACCCACTCCAGATATTCCCACTGCCCTGGAGTTGGTCTCGGTCCTTCTTGCCCATTCTACAAATAAGAGGTGGATTTATTTATTTTTAAGTAGCATTGTTTTCCACAGTTTGTAAAATTTCAAATAATATTATCACACTGTATATTTCATTCTGCAACTGACTTTTATGTGTTTAAAATTAATCTTTCAGAATTTTTTAAAGATTTTATTTACTTGTTAGAGAGAGGGGAAGGAAGGGAGAAAGGGAAGAGGAGAACATCAATGTGAAAGAGAAACATCAAGTGATTGCTTCTCATACCTGCCTCAGCAGGGCATAGAGCCCTCAACCCAGGCATGTGCCCTGACCGGGGATCAAACTGGTGACCGTGCCAACCAACTGAGCCACACTAGTCAGGGTGGGATATTTTATTTTTATTTTTAAGAAATTTTACTTATTTATTTATACACACACACACACATACATATATATACACATACATATACATATATATATATATATATATATTATTTTTAAGAGAGAGAGGAAAGGAGAGAGAAAGAGGAGAGAAACATCAATTGGTTGCCTCTTGTACTGCCCCAACCTGGGACTTAGCCCACAACCCAGGCATGTGCCCTGACCAGGAATCAAACCAGGGGCCTCTTGGTTTATGGGATAATGCCCAATCCACTGAGCCACATGAAGTCACAGCAGAGAGTGGGATTTTTAAATGTTATTCAATATAATAACTCCTACGTTTTTATGTTTTCCATTTATCATTTGTATTAGGGTTCTCCAGAGAAACAGAACCAATAGAAAATATATAAAGATATCTGTAAGAAGATATTTATTATAGGAATTGGTTCACATGATTATGAACTGCCAAGATCTGCCACCCGCAAACGGAAGAACCAGGGAAGCTGGTGGTGTAATTTAGTCCAATTTGAAGGCCTGAGCCCTGGGGAGCTGAGAGGGAAAGTCCCAAGAATGAAGGCCAAGAACCAGGAGCACCCCTGTTTGAGGACAGGGGAAGGTGGACATCTCAACTTAAGTAGAGGGAAGAAATGGCCCTTCCACCTCTTTGTTTTATTACAGCTCCAGGTGGTTTGGGTAAGGCCCACCCACACTGGGGACAGCTTTCTGCTTTACCCAGTTTACCAATTAAAATGCTAATTGCTTCTGGAAACACCTCACAGATACACTCAGAAATAGTGTTTTACCAGCTATCTGGGCATTCCCTACCTCGGTCAAGTTGACATATAAAACTAACTGTCACGTCATTCTGTTCTTTATTGGGTCTCATCTTTTGCATTCTCTGAGATGTTTATATTCTTATTTCACTGATGCTTTGCAATATACAAATTTTGTTTCTATTCCAGTATTTAACATTAAAATATCATAATTTTCTAAAAAGTCTAAAATTATTCATTACTTTTTTCTCCCACAAACAAGACAAGGAAATCATCATGTTTTAAACTGTCCTTTTAAAGCCTAGTATCAATCTTCTTTTGTATTACCTAGACATTGTTTTATATTTTTAAGTTATTTTTACCTTTATTAAATATACTATGGTACTTTTTAAATTTCTATGTTCCATATTTTACTTGTATCTATTTCTTCCTCCTGGACTTATTTTTCTTCATTTTTTAAAAAATATGTCCTTCATCGGTACTATCAGTAAGAGCTATAAATAATAAATTATCTTAATCTTTGTCTGAATTTTTTTTATTTAAGCCTTTCTCTCTAATGATAGTTTACTTGGGTATAAAATTATAAATTGACAGTTATTTTCCCTCATCACCTTGGAGATATTGTTCTATTACCCGTAGCATCTATTCTGATCAGGATAAATTACTGTCGGGGTATTTGTCATTATTTTGTTAATTTATCTTTTCTCTGTTACCCTTAAAATTAGTCTTTTTAAACTTAATGTTCTACAATTTTACAATGATAGTTTAGGTTTAGATTTATTTTTATTTATCTACTTAGTTCTCCTGTCTTTTCTTCAACTCTGGGGAATTCACAGTCATTAGGTCTTCAAAAATCTCTTCTCTACCATTTTCATAATTTTTATTTCTTTATAGCTCCTTCTGTATTTAGATAAATTACTTAGTACTATCATCCAATTTATTAATTGTTTTTCAGCCTTGTCCAGTCTAGGGTTTAACCCTAATTTCATCTGTTGGGTGTTTTAGATCTCTAATTATATTTTGATTTTCCAATTTACTTTTAAAAATATTTTCAATGTACACATGTTCTTGGTTTATTAATAGCCTGATTTTGTTCATGATATTTTCCTCTACATATCCCTGCTCATCCCTTGCATAATTTTTGCAAGTCTTCTTAGATATTCTGAAAATATGTGGAGATTCTGCAGTCCTCCAGTTCCCTGAAACCCAAAGCAGTTTGTTCTCCTTGCCATTTTGAAACATAAATAGGATTTGTGGAGAAATTATGCAAACTTTCCCTGGAAAATAAAAAGATTTCTAAAAAACCCACAGGCAAACTTCTGAAAAGCCAAAATCAACTAGCTTCATTTTACAGGCAGAAGTTTCTACACCTCACTATAAAATCATGTGGATGATTAAATCCACCGAAGCCTAAGCAAATCAAAGTACCACACTTCACCCAGGAATATTAATACATACACATATATGTGTGTACATATATATACATATGTGAATGTCTACAACACATGAACAAGAAGAGCATCTTCATGCAACTGAAGAAATAAATTGATGAATGAGAGAATTTACGGAATAATTATTTTTGGATAACTGGCACTTATACTCTAAAAGTAAACACAACTTATGTTTTTCCCAATACAACTTGCTCTCCAGCCCCCGTGAATTTGAAATACTATCCATGGAACGGCCTCTTCTATTTTGATTAACTGCAGAAGTCTCGGCATGAATCCCACCACCCCTGTCTGGCAGCCTCTGACTCCAGGCACACCCTCATTGCCCACCTCCATCAGAACAAGTACTGGGATTTTTTCTTCACGGGTCTGCCCTCCATCAACCTGTGGGTCACCGAAGGGCAAGGACCAAGTGTGTTTATCTCTGAAACCCAGCCTAGCCTCATGCCTGACACATGATAGGAATGCAACACAATTATGGTGAATGAAGGAATGAACGAAAGAATGAGCGAATGAATGGAACCCATGAGTAGAACCGCTCTGCAATATAGTTTCAATCCCAGCATGAAGCAATAAACAACTTCTGCTCTATCAAAAGAGTCCTCTGCTCAACACAATCTAAAAGGGCTCCTGCAAAAGCACTGCTAACTTTCAGCGTGAATGCCATGGTCCTTCCAAAATTAAAATAGGCACCCCTCCCCTGACAAGAATCTCAGCCATTTTACACGGGCAAATAAACACTCAAATGACATGTTTTTCTATTAAAAACTCATGGGCCTTAAATTTCTTTTTAATCACAGGCTTTAGTATTATTACACGTGTTCCATTAACAGGCATATCCAATGAATTCCCTTTCATAAACACTAGTAAGTTCAGTGCAAACCAGCCAGGTGATTAATTTATAATTCTTGACACATTAGGGAGGTGTGTTGGAGGTAAGAGGTAGCGAGTGAGTCCTAGGATGGACTGCCTTTCATGCCAACGCCATGGACACACACAGAGAAGGGCACATGCAGACACCTGAGCCCATGCGCACACATACGCCACCCATGAACACCCACTGTGCTGAACTGGCATTGGATCTGAACTTGACAGACCAATGCCTGAAGGCAAATAACTGAGCCTAAACTGTTGCAGGTTCCTTTTCCCATAAAAATAATAATAACGAATAAAAATCACTGGAGCTTAGCCAGAGCCTAATGCAGCATGATTTCTAAATTCAGCATCCTCCTTCCCCACACACATGCTCCCCACTTGCTGTACTACCTCCTTCACACCTTCTTAGTCGGGTTCTCTACCCCGAATAAAAGGTCATTCAATATCTCCTTCAATCCCCAACACCAAAAGCTTTCACCCTAACCCTCAAGGATGGAGATTCACTCTGCAGGAAGGAAAAGAACTTCACACTGGAACTGGAGCAGCTGACAACTTTGCTGTGTGCTTATAGGAGACTCAATGCCCCTCTCTGTGCTCCATGAGTAAATTTCCAAATGAGTAAGTGAGGTTGGCTGCGACGACTTTTTTTCCTTCCCCCCTATTTTTATGTAGCAGTTTAATCCTGGATTCTGAAGCCAGACTAATGGGGTTCAAATATCAGCCCTTTATTTGTCTGCTAAATAGTGATGATGATCGGTATGATAATAGATACTGTTTCATAGGGCGACAGTGAGTGTTAAATGATCCACTGTATGGGAAATGTGTATAGAAGGGCGTGGAAAGCCCTACGTAAAGAATGGCTCATTTGTACAAATTTAAAAGTGACTTCTGAAGTCCATACCACTAACGCTTTCTATCTCATTTCTGTATTTCAGAATAAGAGAGCGATAAACAAAATTCCCAAAGTTAACACTCATTCCTGGGCACAGGAAAGGACAGTTGTTCTGCCTAATCCCTAAAAGCTGTGACGCTTGGACCTTGCAAAGCAATTAGGCCTGTGAGTGCTGCCGGCGCAGCTGGGAAGGGGAGGACAGGAACAGGAGGGAGCCACGGTCCGGACTCAAGTGCCCTGGCAACAGGAGGGGAACTCACACGGAGCCTTGGCCACACGGCTGCTGGCAGCATCCAGCCCTCTTCATCTCTCAATTTCATGGTCACCAAAAATCACACATAAAAAGCCCAGTGACTAAATGAATATGGAAACTGAATGGCTTAAAAACCCCCGAGATGTGGTCAGTCTGGGTCACCTGCAAGCCGTGCTGTGGCATCCCAGGAGGATGGAGGGCTGGTCTTGCAACCTTCACTGGGACACGGAAAAGGGAAGAAAACATTATTTCAACCTCCGGAGCTTTCGATGTAGAAACCTTCACAGGATCTAAGTCCAGGACAGAAAAACAAACAGAGTTCAAATTACTCAATCTTCCAATATCCTCGTTCAGAAGGAGATTTCCTCCTAAATGAGTCACTGGAAACTGCTCTTTAAAAAGCAGGTATTTATTTTTCTCTTATAAAAGTTTGAATAAATCGCTTAGTAATAACAAGGGAAAAAATAACAGTGATGTAAACTAAGGTGAGAGGATTAAACAGCGGGCTGGTTATCCTTGATCTGTGCATTCAACTCTTTCTTTTTATTCCTCATCCTCCCAGAGCACAGTCCTGGGAGCCCGCAGTGTCCACTGAAGAGCTCTGTGTCCTGAGAAATCTCTTAGCCGCTCTGGGCCTACGTCGCCACATCTTCAGTGAGAACATTGC